>CAJVRM010000421.1:0-31191 GCA_911693285.1 Hymenoscyphus albidus | reverse complement strand
GCTAAGGTCGGCCACCTGTGTACAAAAGGCCCTGAGGTAGGGCAAGAGGTCCGGAGGTGCTCTATCAAGAGCAGTACTTAGGTGGTGGTCTACAGCTTCTGCGGTGCCTCCAAAGAAAATTTGGCCTATAGCACCACGTTCTAGAGCTTCAGTGGTCCCAGAGACAACTTGTTGTTGTATGTTGGGGAGGGGAGGAATTGGGCGTACCCCCCCTTTCCCTATACCCCTTCCTAGGGGCGTAGGCGTGGCCGGAGGCCTCCTTAGAGGTGTCTCCATGGAAGGAATTCAGCTTATTAGGGGAGAGTAAGAGAGATTGAGCGTTTTAGAACAAAAAATTCAATCTACGAAAAAAGGTGTCGTACTATGGTTATATATAATGGTATTAATCAGTCTCTGTTATCGAATGCGCGAGCCTTTGTCAGGTCTTCCTAGCAGAAGATACTTCCCTTTTTCATTAATTAAATGTTAAGGTATTAGGCCTTACAAACGCTGACAACCCTCGACGACGCTATTCACCAGTTTCTCATTCTAGATTCATAATTTTGAGCTATTCACTTCCTACTAAGTGTTGTAGAAATTTTAAAATGCCATTATTCTACATGACAATGTGGAACAAGTTTGACTCCATGGTTTTTGCTGATGCCTCTCAATATCCTCTTTGGGACCTCCAAAACCATAGCCACGGTCGCTCAAAGTGTCTTACTGAGATAACTTGTTGATTAAACTAGGATAGTGCCCTGTTGTAACAAACAAAGAATGTAACTTCTCGCGCAGCAGAACATCGAGCAACTCTCCCAAACACTTCCGCGTACTCGAATGCTCTACCCAATGCAATCCGTCCACTATAAGAAATGCTTTGTCTACACCACCAATTAAGTCATCAAGAAGACAAAGAGAAGCTTTCCACGTTTTCTCAGTGCCATCGAGATCTCGCAATCGATTATCGGACAAATCAACAACCGCTTGTATCCCGGGTGGTTGTATCTCAATGATTTGGCGTATTAGTGCATAAAGCATCGCAATCAGCCCTTCCATTTCAGACGTCTCATTACTTAGGTTTTGTCTCCATTTTGAGGGCTGGCAGAAAAAAGATAATATGGGAAGCTTGGGAACCACATTTTCTGAGATTTTCAACAACTTCGAGCTAAGTCTGGTCATCGCATTTTCGGAGTCTCGAGCGGGGGTATAGGGGCTTCTTATCCGGAGAACTCTATATTTTGCTTTGCCACCAGTCCATTCGAGAAGTCTGAGCAAGGTCTGGCGGTTTACCATGACATTTTTGGGGGGCAACGCCCTTTAACCGAATACGATCTCGCGGGAAGAATTTCTCGAGGACGAGGGAGTCAGCAAGAATTTTATCAGCTGGCCAGTCGCTTATTTCTAATAAAAGATTAGCTGTAATAGTGGACGGGAACCTTTGCGAATTAAAGTCAGTATCAAGTCATACCTATAGCAGTAACTGTTCCACGATGCCGGGATATCTGATTATTCGACTCGGCATGAGCTCGAACTTGGAATAATCTCAATTCGTTGGCAAGTGCCGCAAGTTCTTCAAGATCGCTTCCTAAGGTCTTGAAATTTGAATCGGATCTCCCTTCCAAACGTATAAAAGCTTTCGAAATACGTTCGCCTATCTCTTCCGAGAAATTTCCTTGCGAGATGCCACTGATTTCATTGAGTATTGGTTTTTTCAGATCTTCTTGTATGATTTGCCGAATAGAGTCAATGAAAAATGTATCTCCTGGTTTGGGTTGATGGATTACAATTCGAACTTCATTGCACTTTGCTTCAATTCGGTCACACTTTTCGGATAAACGCACGAGATCTTCTCGAAGAACTTTGTGGGACTCAATCGTTGTATCGCCAATATCATGCAGCTTGTGACTGGAGTGGAGATTCATCAACACTTCATCGTGGAAGAAGGATGACTAAGCTTACCTGTCTTCGATTGTGATAAATGCAGTCAGTGAGTTGCAGTAACCGTCCATTCGCAACCTGAAGTCCATCCATTCCTTCTCGTTGAAAATGCCAAGTACAATTTTCCGCATCTTAGTTCCAAAATTATCGCTCGCTTAAAAATTATATTTCTCCAATTTCTTGGCCATCCTCGTTACGTCAACGTGACATGAGCGCACCATTTCGTACAACTGTCCTGTCTGATACTGTTTGAGAGCACGGCTTTTTTCTAGCCGTTCCATCATTTGCAAAAGATGATTGGCACTTTTTGCCATATATGAAATTGTTTCCGGCCCATCTTTGATGGCGATCGAGGTTTCCCGGATAACACGAATACTGATGATGGTGAACTGGATGAGCTGCAAAAGGCTGGCAGCGATATCCATATGGGTGGATTTCAAATTTATCGTGTCGATACCTCATGTAAGATTAAAACTTGTTGAAGTTCAGTTCTAGGATCCTTTATCGCCTTATAGCAGTCTTCACCCTAGGCAACTATCTCTTTCGTGGGGCTGTGCTGTTTGGGCTTTGGGTAAGCCACACTTGTTTAACCTTGAGTCCAATCAGGGGTGGTCATTTAATCATCGCTATTCGCTGAACTCAATAGGGGTGGGTTACACTACATGATGCCCGAGTACCAATCGAACCAAGGCGCAGCCGTTAATCATCCCTTTACATCTTGAGCCGCAACAAATCATGCGGCCTTCAACTTTAACCTCCAAATTTTGATTTAGGACTTTTTGAAAGACATCTCCACAAATATATATAACGTCTAGAAGCAACACACACCATATCTTTTCTAATTCACACTCCTACCTCGCCTGTGACTTGAACCAGAATCAATCATGTCTGACATCACTAGGAATGAATCCTCTGTGAAGTACACGGACAAAGGCAGTCAAACTCAAAGCCTCAATGAGGGTGGAGGTGGAATCAACGCAGTAACATCTACTAGCAGTATTCCTGCCCCTGGGCGAGAAGGTCGCAATGAACCTTGGATTCGATACACGTTGGAACGGAGAGACGAAGGCAATGAGGTCAAGAGTCGTTCTATTATACATTCTGATTATGCCACATTCAACGATGCTCTTTCAAACGGCGATAGCGTTCCCGTTTTCGAACGGATCATGGTACACAGTACAGAACGAACAGGAAACGACCAGTGGAGTGGGGGAATACCTTCTTACTTGATACGAATATTCTCAGCCCCAGTAATGCATGCTTTGAGATCTGTTGTGCGGTATTATCCTGAGCAGGACCTGAGTGGCGACGACATCGAGATTGGTTGGCCATATCCGATCCTTGTACATCATTATGAGGAATTGAGACTCTATCAGAAGGAAGTTGCGGAACAGAATCCAGAGGATACTTGCGTAAATAAAAGATATGCCGATAAACATCTCGCTCTTCTTCTCTCATTTTTGGATAGTGAGGTAATGGAGAAGGTCAATGCCGAAAAAGAACGAAATAAGCGTGGCGTGGCGACATTTGATTACTTGTGGGTGGCATTGAAACCTGGGACAACAATTCATTTTGAAATGAAAGAAAGTGTGGAGAAGGGGGAATTATATGGAGGGGTTATTTCGAGTATCGAGGCTGGTATATTTGTGCAACGCGACTGGGAATTGAAGTATTGGAGTATAGATTATAATGGACTACTTCTGGGTCGTGTACAAAGAACAGGGAGGACTTTTCATTCTTTTGATGGTGAGGCGCATATGGAAGAATCCTTGAAAATCAAGGTACTTGGGAACGTGGACGACTTCCAAAAGTTTGTTGCCAACGAAAGCATTAAAAACGCTATTGCAGAGGGCAGAATGTACTGGGAACTGCTTCAAAAGCAATGCAAGCATCATGACGGTGCAGCATTTGATTTTCCTTACAACGATGTAAGTACATGAATTTCTTTCCACACTTGAGGGTTAGAATCAATATTCAATCATCTGTTTAGGTTTGAGGTACTGTGATGGTAGATCTGAACGCTTTCTACTCTCAACAAAGGAGGGCCCAAGGTGCAACCACCGGCTGCCGCTTCATATCAACTGTAGCAGGAATTCCGTCTTTGATGGGATCATTTCATCAACAAGGATTTCTTTCAGAATGTTTTTGTCCCATATGCAAATCAAAATTAGGCAGGGACACCAGCAAAACGCCCATCTTCACAGACTACACTAAAGTGAGCAGAAGTGAATTCCCAAAATTGCGCGACCACAGGTATTTCTTGTGTCCAAAACACATTCATGTTTTTGTATTTAAAACACGAAGATGGGGTAATTCAAAATCGGTCTTGCGCATTTGTGTAAGATTACTACGCTAACTTCAGTTAGAAAGGGTCAAGGTCAAAAAGCTTTCAGAACCTCGGTTCCAGCCGAATATGATAGATCATCTTGTGATGAATGAAGCAAGATTGAGGACCATCAAATCACTAGCCGGGAGCTTTGCACGAATCGACAACAATGGCAAAGCGTTGATCGAAAACCCCTGGGCAGCTGATTATATAGACGGAAAAGGAACAGGGTTGATATTCCTTTTACACGGGGGCCCTGGAATGGGGAAGACATACACAGCTGGTAAGCTCCTACACCATTTCAGAATTATTCAACTTACAAGATGGTAGAATGTATTGCCAACTTCCTGAAAAAACCGCTAATGGTACTGAAAACCACGGACATTGGTACAAGTACAGAGGATATAGAAAGCAACCTAAGTCGCAGCTTCGAAATGGCAAACAGCTGGGGAGCAGTACTTCTGATCGATGAAGCTGACGTTTTCCTGGCAAATCGAACTATCGAAGATCTTCATAGGAGTAGCCTAGTTGCCAGTATGATTATTTTGTTCCATATTTTGTGTCTTGACTGAGGAAATGACCAGGTTTCCTCCGCGCGCTTGAGTTCTTCGACGGAATCTTATTTCTCACGACAAACCGCGTGGGAACCTTGGATGATGCGGTGAGTTGTGAAGGCTTTTCTTTCCCCCTGTTCTGATTTATCTATTCCTGATCCCCCAACTGAATTTCCAATCATATAGATATTGAGCCGCGTACATGTCCAGTTGTTTTATCCTGACCTTGATAATGAACAGCGCTTGACAATATGGAACAACTTCATCAAAAAACTAGAAATTGAAAAGCCCTCAATGCAAGTAAAGTACGCTGTGAAGGAGTATTTGCGTTCCAAGGAAATGCAAGATTTTGAGATGAACGGCAGAGAAATTCGAAATGGTAATGACACATCAAAGCCTTCAAAACATGCGCTAATATCAACAGCATTCCAAACTGCAGTTTCATTAGCTCAACATCGTGCCGAGCATGGCGAATCTGGGAAGACGCTATTAACGGAAGAGCATGTTCGGAAAGTAGTCGAACTCAGTAAATCATTTAAGCATTATTTTTCGGAACTGCACGGAGGACCGGAGGGCTACCGTGCATTCACTCGAGCGGAACGATTGGATGGCTGATAAGAGCTCCAGATGGAGAATGAACCTTCAGGCTAGTTTGACATGTCTTCATCAATTTTGATCTTCAGGTTTCATATACCGAGTTCTCTCCCCGCACTGAAATATTTGATGAATCTCATAGCCTTATAAATTGCAAAGCTGGTCGCATTAGAGTGATTTTGCCGCGGGTTTTTAATAATATAAACAACGTTTGTTGGTGTTTATATAACGAAGTTTATATCTTTTGTAGTTGTTTTACAACCTCGGTGTATAAACCATTTATTATAAAAGACGCTATAGGATTTGTATTAAATCTCTAATATAACGCGAAAGTAGGAATAGCTTTAAATGTAAATCGAATACAAGGTAGCTATTCAAACGTAAACCAGATACGAGTTGCCTAAATAGGTGGCACGGTTACCAAAAACACTTAATTCGATTATAATATAAGGTCTTTATAGAACTGATTTTTTTAATATCTAATAACACTCGGTCCTTAACTTTCTCCACAAACTATAATAGTATTTCTAGTACGGATTTTGTCCCTTCTTGGAAGGTGCTCTCGGACGTTTATAATGATAAAACTCCGTGGCAAAATCACTCCATTAGGAACCTTCTAGTAACATTTTGGGAGTGTCGAGCATAAGAATACATAATGATGTAATGGAATATAGGAACATGAGGACAGTTTATTTGCAACTTGACATGATTGTAAGCTGAGGGTTATGACTTTTGAAACCTGAAGCATATGGGGGTTACCCATTGAATCGAGTCGTCATGTGACCAGCTTAGGTCCCCTTTCATAAAAACACTCAAGCTCATTACCACTTTGATCCATATACTTGTCTAATAGTACCTTACTGTATCAAAGGCATCAGGTTCGAACTTTGCATTCGAGATGCAAATTAGGTACAGAGTTTATAATTATTGACGTGACTAGCTAGATACAGGGACAACCTAAGCAAGTCGGTGATGGTTGCGCCTTATTAAATGTATCCGGTTAGAACGACTGACTGCACCCAAGAATAAGCATAATGCACCTTCATTGCTCGGGTGCTTTTGACAAGACAAAAACGTATCTTTCTTGCATATCTAATAAACCCAGATAGCAAGCAATATATCTATCCCAGGGGGATATTGCCTTTTCAATAAGAATAAAAGCACTTCGGTTGTCTATCGTAAGCTGAACAGGGGCTCGCTTGTGATAAGACTCTTCTTTTTCCGGAAACGCCATCATGCAATGAGTTATGTATGAAGTAGAGGGAAAGATACACTTCAATTATAACACTTTCAGTCTGAAATGAAGCAACTTTACAAGGTTGACTTCATAAGTTGCTTCATTTCAAACTGAGGGTATATGGAATCTTCAAGATAGTCACCAGGACCAATAGGAGAACCAAGTACAGGCCAATAACAACATTTGAAGCTCTTCGCGGTTCTTCAATCTTTCTTCTTAATCGGTCGCTGTCTTCATGTATCAACCGACCGATATGATCTGATTACCTCATCTAGAGTCATTTGTCTCGAAATGAGAACATCTGAGTGAAGTACTAGGTCAACCCATTGTCCAGTTAGCATTGAAAAGTAAACCACAACACAGGTGAAGGTTGCAGACTGCAAGTAATCCTCCCATTATCTAATCGCCACCCAGTCGCAAAACAACTTCCATAAGTGAGGCATAAAATTGAGTTTTTTTGAGCATCGCAACTTTTGCGATCAGAACCTCATTTGCCGAATTCCACTTTCATGGTTCACTCAGACGTCTTTGAGAATTTGCGCTTTGCGCTCGTATGTTCATTGAAGGAGGGAAAATTTCGCAACTCGCTTAGGAATAGAGAGGCAGCCCGCCAATCAGCTTGTGATCTCAAAAATTGCGTGGTGTAACAGAACCCATCTTCAAGCTTGATATTGCGTGCTTTTGCGATCGGAAGGCGATCCTGTTTGGCATGCTTTAATATGGTGGGTTAAGTGAGGTGATAGTGGGTGTAAGTGAGGTGATAGTGGGTGTAAGTGAGGTGATAGTGGTTGTAAACGAAGTATGGTGTTTTGTTTGCAGTTCTCACAAATCAAGGCTACGACCGTTATTTTTCCGGACCTGGGCTGTCATATGCCCATACTTTATTCTAGCACTGTATTAGTTCCAAAGTAAGCGGAATGACGTGATATCGTTGCCTCTTTCGCTTACATTATTAGAGTGTAAACCGTTCGGTATGGCACCCCGGAATTTATAAAACTCTACTCGTTTATTACGTTTAATTGCATGCACGCTCGATTATACACCATGAGAGTAACACCCTTGAGAGCAAATGATGTTTTTACGAATACTTATACTTAGAGTACTATTTGGTTTCTATTCGATCGATGTGTGAGCCAAACATTCCTTAGACTCGTTACAACTTAGGATTCGCTAGGCGGAGAGGAAAACCTAATCTGTATAGCGAATTCCTAATAATCTTACGTATTTCGAGCCAAAAGAACCCTTAGCCTTTCCGTGTTTCCAATTCTACTTGTCCTTTGTTGGCATATTAGCTCACGGGCCTGCGAGAGGTCTGCAAATTAACCCCCATGAAGCCAGGCGTCCGAAAGTTCCGAATATGATGCCAATAGTGTACCTTTCAATTCTTGTCTTAAAGAACGATCAATTAAAGGCAATATCTTTGACCCGAACTCTCTATACGAATTCTGTAAAGAGAATATGGACAGCTCGGAGACGCACCCTGCAAGTTAATAGCTTGCCTCGGCCCTAAATTTTAAACATACCAGCGAATCAGAGACCCGCACATAGGCGTTAAGACTTTTCTCACATATGATCTGCGTGACAGGCGGTAGCTTTAACAGTCGGCCCTCTTTAAGAAGTATGCCTGACCCAGGGCAATAATTGCTTGGCAGGGGCCTATTTACAGTCCATCATTATGCATCCTTGGATCTATTTCTAAATTTACCTGCGGAATCAAAAATTTCGCATAAAAAATACGACTGTGCCCCACAATAGATGCGATGAACCAGACAGGTTGTTGCTGTACCAAGACCAAAGGATCCAGGTGTTCCATGGTTCGTCTGAATTTCTGGGCGGTGAACATGTAGGGATTGCCCCGCTTGGTTGAGGAAATCCAGAGTATAAAGTTATAACTCATGACCATTTCTCCTCCTCTCTGGCCGTCAGTCTGACTGCCATTTTCTCACTCACTATCGTTCAAGTCAACCACTTTACGTGCACTCGTTCACCCCATATTGAGACTCTTTGCGATTCAATATGCATAAATCATACCTCCTCCTCGCAGGACTTGCCAGGGTTGCAGTCGGTGGTAAAATCCTTTGGGATGGAAGATTCAATGATGTCCAGTCTAACAAAGACATTGAAGCGTGGTCCTGGAGCAATCAAGTCGGCCCATATCAATACTACATCGTGAGTTTTGTTTCACATCCGAAATTTGATAGTCAAATAACCATTTAGTAGCACGGGCCTTCTCCAATTGACGCATACGTAAACCTCGATCCGTCTTACAGAAATCCAGCAGATCTAGGAAGTTCAAAAGGCGTGAAGATCACAGTAGACGACACCTCATTCTGGAACGGTCAAACACTTCGTCGAACCGAACTTATTCCCCAAGCATCGGCACCAATCAACGCCTCAAGGGTTTTCTACCACTTCAGCCTGCAACGGTCCGATGTTAACCCTCCCGATACTAACAAGGAGCACCAAATCGCCTTCTTCGAAAACCACTTCACAGAATTGAAGTCTGGACACCTAGGCGACCCCACCGGGATCACAGATAACTTTCTCAGATGGAACGCTGCGGGCAAGACACTATGGAGCACCACCTGGAATGCGCACGTTTGGCACAACATCGCCTATGAGGTCGATTTTGATGCTAAGACAGTGGCGTTTTGGCATTCTGAGGGGGCAGACGACTTGGAGCTGACTGTTCCGGCTGTCAAGGCAGACACCTTTTCGGACAACAAGGATTTTCATTTGGGAAGTCTTGTCGTACCCAGAGATGGTTTCCCTGATCTAACCGAGGACTTCTATTTTTCTAGTGTTTGGGTCGAGAGTGGAGAGACTATTACGACAGGTATCGCTGGACCTGAGAACTCTCCAGCTAAAGTACCTGCTACTCAAGTTACACGTACAGGACCCCCACCACCAAAGGACTCTTAAGGGGCTCAGGGGTGGAAAGTACTTGTCTTTACTGTACTGTGGAGAACGGTGAGGAACTCCAGAGACTGTAAAGATGTAGATTATATAACCCATATACAAACTAAATATACGACTTTCACGAGAATAGTTCCACATACATCTCCCCTCCCCCAGCGCCTGGGATATCATTGCTACGGTCAAGTTCTTATACCCCTAATACTTCTATAATCCAGCAAGTCACCACTTTTGTGTCATCTTATCGCCCTTAAGCCTCACTTTTAGATTCTTTTTTCAAGAGTCAAGCAAGCCACCATGTCGTCCAGGTACACTTGAGACACAGTAAGATAATATGGTCCGCAAAGTGGGCATAATGAAAGGTCGTATCTGGAAATGTAAAGTAATAGCAAGGTAGGAGTCTTAAATATCTAATAGTCTATGACTAGTCTCAAAACCGTTCCCGGAAAAACGCTAATTTCATTAATACTTTCAGTCTCTAAACTAACGAGAAAACAAAAACGCATTTGAAAAGCTCATGTATATGGCTCATGGCAGGATCATAATCTCTAAAACTGTTTAGATGAACACGTATTCAGAGGGTTTCTTGTACTATGGCCTGATTGAATTCCTGGATTGAATTCAAAGGCTCCAGGTAGTTGTTTATCCTTCGCTCTGTTGACTCACATGCCCCTTTTTAAGTCCTTCCTATAAACAACGATATGTTTTCCAGTTCAAGCAATCACAAATGTGCAAGAGGAGTTTGACTCAGGGGGTCATGGAGGAGGGCTTCTAATATTAACATTTATACTGTTTTGGTTTTTGTGAAAGAAAATCTTCTTTTAATATGATTGTATTCTTGAGAAATCAAGCGGATATTTACTATCACTATATGGTACATCCATGAACTTCGTTATTTGTGAACGATGTGTCAATACGTAGCTTGGTGGCGGTTGGGTGAATTCAACGCGTATACTTACAAGAAAGACGAAGTTGCCAGTTCAGCGTGAAACACTGAAAGCACATGGCTGGTCTTTTGTTGCACTTCGCAACCACCGACACTTAAAGGGCATTCAAGGACACCTAAGAATACTTACTGTTTTTGGCCAATGGAAATTCGCGATTGTAATTTTGTTGCATTTCGCAATCAGAGACCGTTGGGAAGCTTTCAAGAACACTTAAGTATTTTCAAGAGACTTGAATGCTTTGTAAGGAGCTTGAACCAATAAGATATCGCAATTGCACTTTGTTGCATCTCGCAATCAGAGACAGTTAAGAAATTCTCAAGGACGCTTAAGGATATTGTATACGCTTAAGCACGTTCTGATAATTTTGGCCAACAAAAGCTTGCAATTTTGGTTTTGTTGCATATCGCAACTGGAGACACTTAAGGATATTTCAAGGACACTTAAGGATCTTTCAAGGACACTTAAGAATATTGTGGACACTTAAGCACCTTTTGGCGCTGTTGGCCAATAAGAGGTGGCAATTTTGGTTTTGTTGCAAATCGCACGTTGAGACACTTAAGTATGTTGACGACACTTAAGCCTGTTGATGACACTTAAGCCTGTTGACGACACTTAAGCATTTTCATGACAATTAGCAGGAAGACTTTCCAACTCTGGTGGATTTGTCTCTCAAACCACGCCTCTCCCTCAGATTAGGGTTGATGGTCTCTGCTAAGAGCATCGGATACTTATTGCACTGATTGCCAATGTCCTACAAGGATAGGGTCAATACATGGGCAATGTCAAGGAGCACTTTCTGGTTGGTGAAAGCTAACATGCAAATCGGTCATGTTTGACTCTTCAGGAAACTCACTTAAAGCTTCGTCTTCGACATGTCTTTCCGCAGATCAGGAAATTAGGTTAAGAATTTCTGATGAAAAGGAAACCAAAAAGCGACGCTCAATTATCGAAAAGTCGGAACAACCCTGCGAGATGAGTCTATTCGTCTGCGACTCTTGAAGTTGCGACTAAACGATATTTTCGCTTAGAAGACGTACGTTGGATCAACATATCATGTTGCCTCATTATGTTTCATAATACGAACATAATGCTAGTCAGAACTGAGATATCCAAAATGATGTATCAAGATAGTACATTCTTTGCAGGCTGTATCATTTCCTTACGCTTGGGCTCATTCTCTCTGGCTGCGCTTATGTGCAACATTCCATAAGCTATAATTGCCCACGGTTCTGGAATTACATGAAGGTAAACCCAGCACAGGACTGGAGAAACAAAGACTAAATACAACTTGTCGCCAGTCTGCCTATTCTTTTGTATCGCGGCGGCGGTCGAGACTCGTGGGTAGCTCCCTGTTAAGCGACTTCATTATATCGTCACCAAAATAAGTTGGACTATTCTTGATCACCTCGTGCACCTGTTCACGTCAGTCTCATTCTTTGACTTCCTTCGTGTCGTTCATACAAGCACATTACACCAAGACATCCAAGAGTCTTACAACGAACGACCTTCATCCGAAAAACCCGGCTCTTGGCCCCGGAGCCACAAATGCCCGTAGGGCTGTAATAATTGGATGTGATTATGCCAAGATACACTAGTAGAGGCACTAGCATATTTCGTAGTGTTTCGATCTAATAGAAGTCTAAGGTTTCGCGTAGACTCGTAATAATAACTAATATGGTTAAACCTACTATAGTAGAGATATGACCTAGATATGGAGGATTCAAGTATTTTAATAACATACTATCAGTATAACATATCTAGTATTTAAGATTCAATTCTCCCTCAAAATCAACTCCCCTCTTCCCACCCCCTTCCAGCCCCTTCAACTCATCCCACCACCAAACTCAGAACCAAAACAACCCCAAAAGCGCCTTATAACAATCCAACAAAACATAATCCTCACACCCCTACCCACCACCAGGCCACACTTCCACACTAAAATCTTCCAAAAGCAGCATAAAAATGTCGCAAAGAAAAGTTGCACATCGCACTTTTCCACCCGGAATCCCGGATAATAATTTCTGGGTTTTGTCCGCGGCTTTTGGGATAGGGATGTGTTTTTCGTCCGAAGATTCCGTCGTTCGTCCGGTCTCGTGCGGGGTTTTTATGGTACTGGAAGGAATTCGACATTTCATTGAGGACGGCTGTAGTAACTGGCGGGGGTATGAGTTTGAGTAAATTATGTGAGATTTTGTCGAGGGTCTGTATGGCTCGCGTCGCCCCCAGCAATGTATATGATTTGATGTAGGTAGCATGTAACTCCACTATGTAACCCTATGAGCCAATTGTATTTTCCGATTCATGTGGGGGTATAGTAGGGAGTGACCAGGGAGGGGGAAAGATCCTAGCAGTCCAGACCCTCTATAGATAGAACCGGGTATGGAATGACATCTTACAGTAAGAGGCGAGGTCATTCATATAGATTAATGCAAAAGCTTCGCATCGCACGGCTGGAATGGGTTTGTGGATCGTTAGGTGGTGGGATTATACCGTAATTCTTCGACATTACTGGTGTGTAGATATACTCGCTGCTTCTTAGTGTGCAGATGTTGGAGTTCATTTAGCTTCTAGGGTCTAGGTATGAGGATTAAGATCGTATTCGAATCGGGGGAAGACTTGGTTTCTTGGGGTGGTTTTGGTGGTTAGATTTCGGGGATAGGTATCGACGCTTAAGGGGTGTGAGAGTTGAGTGGTAAGCGAGGTTGTTTGTTTGAAAGGTGGGATGGGAGACTGGCAAGAGCATAGTGAAATGTTTCCCCAAATAGGTCCAACTATTTGAGAATAGCATTTGAAGTACCTAATCCCATTCCCACCAAAGCCCCAATCTTACGCCCCCTTTTCAATACCCAACCATGTAATCTAAATCAAACCCGGAATAATCGCCTTCCTTCCCCCAACCTCCTTCTCCCCAAAGCGCGCAAGATACCATTTCCTCCCCGCAATCGCACGTGGCAACATCGTCGTAATCTCATTCACCAAAAAGGTCCTCATAGGCGTCGCTCCCCAGCCGGCCATAATCCAGTACCCGCCCCATTCAGTCCACTCACACAAATAATGGGGGAAGAAAATCCATCGGAACATGCCGTTTTGGGGGATCATGTATACTTTACTTACCCCCTGTCTCTTCCCTTTGTCATCACCGGCTTCTTGCAATTTCTTGTCGAGTTTTCGTTGGGCGGCGCGGCGGATTTCTCGTAGTTCGTCGTCGTGGTAGATGTTTCCTGCTAGTCCGAGTCCCCAGATCATGAAGCCTAGTTCCATGATGGCGGCGGGCATGTAGGGGGCTGTGTGGGTGGAATGGTTGTACCAGTCCGAGCGGGTTAGGGGGCCGTAGCCCGCGAGGTAGCCGCCGATTGAGAGGCCGTTGGAGAGTTGAAAGGCGATTGCTAGGGACCAGCTGAGGAGGTGAATTGGAGACATTGAGGGGTTGAGGAGGGGGTTGATGATGGCCCGGTAGAGGTAGTGGATAACCTGTTGTACAGCAATTAGTATCAATTTGTTTTTGTATTGGATTGAAATTGGTATTCGAAAAGACATACGAATAAAGATCCCATTATTATATTCTCCCATGGTAACTCTTTGATTCCGAGTTCTTTTGGCAAGGTACTCATGACATACAACAGCGTCAAGAAACCTGGGACTTCCATGGTGATCCAGGCGATTTTTCCGGGGATATTGAGACGCGATTCAACAGACGTTTTTCCGGCGGGGTAATATGTGCTTGTCCATTGGAAGATTGTGATCTGTTTGTCTCAATTAGTCTCCATTTGACTTGAGAGGGTGGTACATGGTAATACGTACAAGAGGGAAGAATTGGAAACCCCAGACGACAAGTTCCCAATTCTCCTTGGAGGGAGGAAGCCAATTCTGTACCAACACCATTTTGACGGCGGCGGGAGAGTGGAAGATGGAGATGGTGAGGATGGAGCTGAGAGAAAGTGGTGTCGTCAATACTAGTACAAGTCTTAGTACTCGGGTCACCCGGGGGATTTTGTGTAGCCTTTTGCGTACTGTATGTAGCCTTGCATGACAGCCTTGTGTGGGGTTGGATCTTCAAATTGGGTGATCGACGCCACCTGCATCATAACCAACAACACCACTTCTCACCACCACACCACGAACGCCCTGAACTGTAGTAAGCAGCTATAGATTACAACCTTCTTTTCTCACCCCCTAAATGTCAACAACACCATGACAACCGCATCCTTCTCCACTCCCTCCGCCTCCGAAATGGCCGCCCGAATATCAACCTACTCCACCCTCCTCGACTTCTTCACATCTTCAAAACACATATTCCAAATCCTACACTCGATATCTAATCGCGCATCCTCCATGCCAAAATTCCTCGCAGCATCAACAGGTTCCCCCCCTAAACCCCTCCACATCCTGGATTCCTCATTCAATCCCCCGACACTAGCACACCACCGAATCATCCTCACATCTCTTCTCTCCGCGCAACAAAACTCCGCCAAACCAGACCCTCCAAGCCCCCAACAGACCCCGAGACTCCTCCTCCTCCTCGCAACGCAAAATGCAGATAAAGCCGCAAAACCAGCCTCTTTCCCGGAGCGATTAGTAATGATGGAACTCTTCGCATCCTCCATCCTCTCTTCCCTCTCTCCGCCCCTCTCCAACGAACTAGTCATAGACATCGGAGTCACAAAACACCCCTACTTCGTCGATAAATCCGCATCTATAGCACAAGAAGCCATCTACGAAAGAGAAGGGCAAAGCGAACAAATCCACCTCATCGGGTATGATACCCTGACCCGACTCCTTTCTCCGAAATACTACCCAGGGAATACGCTGGCAAGTTTGGTGCCGTTTTTGGGGAGGCATCGTTTGGAGGTTACGTATCGGACGGATGATAAGTGGGGTGATAGGGGTGCGCAGGATGGGTTTGTGAGGGGGATTGGGGAGGGGAGGTTGTGTGTTAGGGATGGGATGGCTGTTGAGGGGGAGAATGAGGGGGGGGGTCTTGAGGAATATGGTGGAGTGAGGGCGTGGGTGACTGAGGGGAGGATTGTGATGGTTGAGGGAAGGAAGAACGGGGAGGAAGTGGTTAGTAGTACGAAGGTGAGGGAGGCTGTAAAAAAGGGGGATGAAGAGGCGTTGAGGCAGTTGGTTGATAAAGGTGTTGGTGAGTTTATTAGGGAGAGGGGGTTGTATTTGGATGAGTGACGGAATATGGGAGTGAGTGCATTTGTGAAGTCTTGATGTGGGAAACCGTAGTGATGAGATCTTGTTGCTGTGAATTTCCGTTTCTAAGCGACTTTAACCGCCTAGCGACTAAGTCATTTCAAGGTAGAGACCTCGAAGGTGAGATCTTTACAGAAATTGGATATAGAGGTAAGGCCGTCAGTGAAAAGTCAACAAGTGGAAGGACGTCAGGGTAGTGGAACGCCACCCATTGACTGAGGATGCGTACATGAGCATACGTCCACAGCCGCGGATGGAAATTAGCCAGCCACTACTTAGTCACTGGATTCAAAACACCATACGACCTCTCCATCACAAGCAGTCCCCTGCCCCACTTTCCTTCGAAATCCTCATACGTAAATAACACCAAAAAGAAACATTCCCTTCAATCGAACTAACTCCTATTTTCAAACCACCTACTCGAGTATTCCTACTCGCAAATCCCTATCAAAAATGGTCCAGCGTAGAAAATGATTTGATTTGATTTAATTAATAGTACTGTCGGTATATAATTATAGTGATTAGCACCTCGTACGAGAGCCTGGTGGTTCTACATGCTTGGTGTCATGTGAGTAGCTTGCCACTCACATACTTAAGCTCGTAGAGTACCACCTCTCTCTACCTTTACTCTTCACGAACAAATGAATACACCGATTTAGTTACCCCAACAGAGGGTGATCAGAATCCCGTATTCGCCGTCGTCACGACCACCAGGTCGCACCAACAGTACTTAATCAAATCAAATCAGATTAATATATATCGATTAATCAAATCAAATCGCTAAGTGTCACGAATCACGTGCTAAAGGGCATGCCCCGCGTCATGTGATGAGTTAGTCCAGACGGCGTTCCGACAGGACAGGCACATCAGGATAGTTATAGCAAATAGGGATGCTTAGAGTAGCTAAGCGATCCAAGGATTTCACATGTAGAGGGTCACGTGATATATGCAGGGCGACATGGTCGTTGTCGACTTTGTGACTTAAGGAGAACGAAGGATCTATATAAGACTGGCACGTCTGCCATTAGATAGGAGCTTCGTGCTCAACTTAGTTATCAATCTTATCATATTAGTTTGACATCTTTGATACAAGTAACGAGTTCACTTCCAAGTGAACAACCCGATAGTCTTCTTCTTATCATAGCATACCAACCAGCGAACACCCAGCCAAGTTTAGTTAGCCAGTTTGAGTATTCGTTACACTAAGTAATCTGATTAATTTAGATTGATTTAGATTAATACGGAGTCGGGTCGGTCCGAGACTCGGGCGGCTGGTCCGATACAGCCGTAGTTGATCCGGCGGCTCGGATTATGCCCGCCCGAGCCGCCCCACCTTCGTATAAGTGAGTTAATTAAATGTTTATATATTCAACCTCTTTACTTATTAGCTATATATACTCTTCCCTTACTTTATTAGTAGAAGGCTTATAGTACTAGTTATATATTACAACTAATATAGGGGATTACATAAAATCATATAATATAGGTAAAATAGGAATATCTAGGATAGTAAAAGAGAGCCTAGAGGTAATAATAAGCTTAAAAAGTTAGGGGTTCTTCGTAGATAAGGATAAAGATTTATTACTATAAGACGCGTTATTTAAGAATGTATTCTTAGTACTTTAGTTATTATTTATAGTATATATTAATTAATTAATACTCTAATTAACTAAATTAGTTAATTATATTAAATTAACTAGACCTATTAATTAGATTAAATTAAATGAAATCTAAATAGTTTAGAGTATTAATTAATTAGTTAATTATTTTGTTCCTACGTTGAAAACTATCCCCTAAGCTTCATTCTAAGAAATTAAGATTACAATTTTAGTAAGAGATAGTTAACGAAGGATATAGTAGGAATACTTTAGTATAGTAATAGTAAAGATTAGAAGTAGTCGATTACGGTATTATTAAGGAGAGGGGACTTCTTTAACTAAGCGATATAGGGGATATAATATAAGCGAGTAAAGTAAGAGCTTTCATTGTCCTAGTAGCTATTGTCTCTCTAGATACGAAATACTAGGTTATAAATACAGGACTAACGATTACCTCCATAATCTTAAAGATGTTATCGACCATACTCGTCTACTTTATCTTCTATATTAATAACAATATAAGCAGTATAAACATATTATCTATCCCCTTCTAGACCCTTCTAACCCTAAATTTCAAACTCCCGATCTTTAACATCGCTACGGAGTTTCACTACTTTATTCAGATAAGGAAGAGACGGAGATGGGGTCCTGGATTGATTAATTGATAATTTGATATAGAATTAAGAATTAAGTTAAGGAGAGAGATAGATTAATCAGGTGAGTAAGAGACCTGGTCTGGGTGTGGGATTATGTCCGGCTTTTTGTAGGCAGAGTTGTGATAGAGAGAGGTAAGAGTTACATGGGGAGAGAAGGGGGGAGGAGATTAATTAATAGATTAATAGATTCGAAGATGGGAATTGGGTTATTAGTTGTGTTCTCTTAGGGGTCTTGGGTTGGGATAGATTGTGGGTGTGTGGTGTTTTAGATGGTAAAGGGAAATAAGGGGATAAGAGGAATAAGGGAGGGGGAGAAGGGGGCGGGGGCTAAGGAGAATTAAAAACGGCTTAGGGTTGGGGAGGTATTGGTTCAGGATATTAATGGTCTGGAGTCAACGCTGAATACGTAAGGTAACAATAGAGTCAAAAAAGAAGCATCTTTAGTAAAATTCAAGTTTTCCTCGATGAAGCAGAGACATGGATGCATAATAAGCAATTAAAAGCGTAGAAGTGATTCCTTTCATACAGTTCTCGACACGCTCAATATAGACTGCCGTGACTCAAATCCATGATAGTGTTCAATTAATCCCCAAGACGCAATTAAGTAATAGATAACAGATTCAGATTCCAGATCCAATGAAAGTTCCATCTCGGTCCATTGCACGCAAAAACCAAGTACCCATTGCCATAAACCTATAAATCAAAAAACATAAATAGCCACCCACGCAATCATTTTCGAATCGTGTCTCGTGCTTCATTAACATGTCTCATAACCCATTATCATAACCATACCATCCCATACTATACCATATCAAAAACTCCCTTCTTTTCTTTTCTGTTTTCTCGTTTTCTCTTCCATCAAATTACCCACCCCTCTTCATCGCAGTCTGAACAAGGTATCAATCCAACCACTCATCAAATCGTCAAATCATCCTCTCAAGTCGGAGGATTTTAATCCCTGGTATTCCTCCGACTAATTCGTTCCATTTGTTTCTGCTCCCGTCGACGCTGGATCTCCTGTCGCTTCTCCGGGTTCTTGGTCGGGTCGTTGACGTCGTCGCCGTCTTGACCTGGGTTCGCCATCTCGTACTCGAGCATCTTGATGAAGCGGTAGAAGATAACGGCGATGAGGGAGCCGATGAAGGGTCCTACCCCTGTTTGGAAATATGAGTATTATGTCGTTGGTTTCAGAATATCAACGCGGAGGAGTGAGAGATATATGGGTGAGGGTTAGGGAAATGAAAGGGATGGGGAAGAAGGAAAACTCACAATAAATCCAATGCTCCTTATCCCAAGTCCAAGTCACAATACACGGCCCCACACTCCTTGCCGGATTCAGCGATCCCCCCGTATAATACACCCCCACCATCTCGGCAATGAAAAGCGCAAGCCCAATACCAACCGGCGCAATGAACGTAGCTTTATGCTTCTCCTTCGCCAACATGAAGATCGTAAACACGAGTTCCGCCGTAAGAATCGCCTCAATAAACACCCCCTGTACCAAACTAGAACCGCCCGAAAGCGTCGTCCTGACATTGAAACTCGTAGGGAACATACCGATGACCATTCCTGACGCCGCAATCGCACCGACAATTTGGGCGTTGAAGAGGAAGATGGCGCGGATGGGTGGGACGGCCCCGACGAGGACCATTGCTAGTGTGACGGCGGGGTTGAATAGTCCACCTGAGATACGGAAGAAGATCCAGACGTTGACCATCAAAGAGAAGCCGAAGATAACGCTGATGTAGAGGTAGACGGAGATGTTGAAGCCAGTTGCGCCTCCGGAGGTGGTAGTGGAGGATGCTGCGGATTGGATGTTGGCTACTTGGGTGCCGGCGAAGGCGAAGAAGAGGAACATGGTCGTACCGACGAATTCTCCTAGGGTTGCTACGAAATCTGGAATGTTCTGTGAGTATATATCGCGTCGCACTTTAGGGGAAGGAGAGACAAACGATTCTTGAAATCCGAGTTCATCCACTCAGTCCATGGAAGTCTGAGAATCTCCTTTTGTTCTGCTTTGGAGAGAGATTTAAAATCGACCTTTCCCTTCCGGTGGGCGTAGTAGTTGTACCCATCGATGCTTTCAACCGTGCTCGCTCTCCTCCTCCTTGGGGAAGGGGAGTAATCTGGCTCTCCTCTCTCCAAGTCTCTATCGGAGTAATCATGACGAGACTCCTCGAAATATGGTTTAGAAGCGGAAGTTGGTGCCCGATCCCATTCTCCATTTCTATAGCTGCGAGGAGGACGAGAGCGTTCTCTTGAATCGGGATGGTGATGGTAGTCATCGTGACGAGAACGGGGAGCTCTTTCGTCTTCCTGGCTACTATGGTAGCCGTCGTCTCCGCGTGGCCTTATTGGACGGGATGAACTAGGACGTGTATCGAATTCTCCTGAGGTGCGTAGTGGATTCTGATGACTGGCTCTACGACGAAGACCAGCTCTGGGGGCCGCTTCCTCACTCGCTGCTTCAATTTGGGGGCGTTCTGGAGAGTAGTTGATACGTGGTTGACCTGGTTGATATGCTCTTCCTGGAGAAGCCGGGACAATGGGAGAGCCTGGTCGTTTGACCAATTGACCGTCACTGTCCATTGTCTGGACGTCGTCTTCTGAGTGATCACTTTCTTCGCCAGATGGATTCTCAAAGTCGAATTTGCCTAGGTAAGGATCTGGGGATGAACGAAAATGGGAACTTGGACGTCTGGAGCGTCTGTCCGTCTTGAAAGCGTCCTACTTGAAGGACGCGAAGCGCAAGGGAGAGATTATGCGGTATATATTTTTGAAAAGTTTGAAAAACTAAATCAGATGCAGAAAGGAATGGGATTGTGATCCCCTATATACTTCGTTTCATCGGTACTCACACCAAACGCCTGGCCAGCCCCCATCATCTCAAATTTGATATGCCAACCATGGCAATTACAGTCTCTGATGAGAATCAACTGCCACTTGGATCCCCTCCTCCTCCTTTACTTTCAGAATACAAGGAAGTCCATCCAAATGACCAGAACCGTGAGGTTGGGGAAGACAAAAAAAGATCAAAAGTTGGAAGAATGGCTGGGAGGAAGCAACTCCTCAGCCACCTAGCGAGGGACTACCCCAGAGTAAATCAATGCACGTCAACGTGGTAACGGGGATATGGCGATCTGGGAAGTATGAAATTGAATTTCCCTCAAATTACGAACAGGAGTCTGTCGCGGAGTGCAGCAAAAGCGGAATATATGACATCAGCCGGGGAAGAAATATAGGAGAGGCAGTTTGCGAGTGGTTGTTGATGAAACTGTCGAGGAGCAAGTACTGGAGTATACCTTTATAAATATAGGGACGTTGGCGAGGATGGACCCAGCAAACCGGTAGTGAGAACGATTATGCCAACGAGGAACAATGAGTTGGTTGGTCAAGTTCCAGCCCCTTTTTTTTCTTTTGGAGGATCAACGGGGATATGGCGGTACCCTCTTGGCCATTTTCTTCTCGGTTAGCCTCGATTGGCGATCGATCAGAAAGAAGGAGTGTTTTCTCCGCAGGTTCGAGTACTCGTACATGATCAGACGGCAGTACCAAAGCCCCCCACGGAGCGTCGGCTGGCTGACGTTTCGAGTAGAAGTAAGGCGAAACTCGAAACATCTATGACATTTTGACCTGCTAACGGCTTTTCGGATTGGGTGATGGCGGCTCGCGAAAAGATGGGATGAATTGGAGGTTCCGTAGAGCTGGAATCAACCAAGAAGTGAGGAAGTTTCTAGGAAAATAGGAGAATTCTCGTTCGCTAGAATTGGCCAATCAAACTTACTTTACTGTACGAATTCCTGGCTGATTTTCGGTCCGCTTTTCATATGTGCCCCTCACTTCGCTGTTCTCTCTGCCAAATTTTGTTATGCCAGATTCCCAGGTAGTTTTGTGAATCGACATTATCTGAAAGTACCTCTACGGCGGTACCATTCTCCTCTCTTTCTTCTCTCTGAAAGCCGAAGTTCCATGTACATCTAGACAGGATGTTGTGTGTGTGAAAGAAAGCTAAAACCACATCCTTTACCCAGGTAATTTGTTACTTTGACCAACACCAGAAGGAGCCATATACTTTTGTGGATTTTGAACACTGACAGACCTTCTATTACTGCAGGCGTCCCCTAATAATAAATAAAAGTGAAGCAAAAAGCGCTACAGTATAAAAATGTATCTGCGGCTGGAGTCGGCTCCAGTTGCCTTTTCTGTGAAAACCCCCACTACTAAGAGATGGTCGGTGCGCAAATCTCAAGTCCAATCTCTGATCAACTTTCCCAACTGCGAATTCAACTTCGTCTCCCCCATTTCTCCAAGATATTCCTTTATCCTATCTTAAGGAGAAAAGATTACCATGTCATCTCCATCTCCCCATACCATTTCCATCTCCCACCTGGCGGATTTCAAACCCCCAGCTCTTTCCCGCGCCTGGGTATCAATACCTAATCCAAATAATATACCCCTCATCGCGACGCCCACCTCAGACAAGACAGTACGCGTTTACTCCCTCGCCAACTTTACGCTGCATAGTAAATTGGAGAATGCGCATGATAGGAGCGTGAGGAGTGTGGCATGGAAACCTACGAGCAAGAGGACGAGCAAGATGTCTGTTGCGACTGGGAGCTTCGATGCGACGATGGGGATATGGCATCGCCATGAGCAGTTCGGCGCGGGTAGCATAGCGGAGCAAGGCGTACCCAATGGGGACGACGATGATGCGATTGAGATGGAGATTTCAAGTCTGGGAGAAGCGAAGCCGCATCGCGGGCAAATGCGCGACGATGACGAATCAGATACCTCGACTGCGGAGGATTGGGAATATAATATCGTGTTGGAGGGCCATGATAGCGAGATCAAGTGTGTGGATTATTCGCCTTCTGCGCAGTACTTGGCATCTTGCAGTCGGGATAAATCGATATGGGTTTGGGAGGAGATAGGAGAGGACGGCGAAGACGAATTCGAGACGGTGGCGGTACTACAAGAGCACGATGCAGATGTCAAATGCGTATGCTGGCGCAAAGACGACGGAGAGGGGGAAGTACTTGCCAGCGGCTCATACGACGACACGATCCGATTATGGCGTGGCGATGACGAAGGAGAATGGTCATGCATCGCGGTACTGGAGGGACACGATGGAACCGTCTGGGCCTTGCAATGGGAGCCAGAAGTCGTGCAAAAGAGATTCGCAGTCTCACACGGCACAGATAACGAGAGCGAATATATTCGACGAACCGCCCGTCTCCTTTCCTCCTCGGCAGACTTGACAATTCGAGTCTGGACCAAAGTCCCCTCGCCTCCACCAATGAATAAGCCTTCTTACTTCTCGCATGGAATCCCTTCGACCATGCGACCGGGTCCTTCTGAGGAGACGTGGAAATGTACTGCTACACTCCCAAAGGCTCATACTTTGCCTATCTACAGCATTTCATGGTCTCAGTTGAGTGGTCGGGTGGCTAGTACGAGCAGTGATGGGCAAATAGTCATCTATGAAGAACAAACCAGAGGACGAACGAGTGTCGGTGGTGAGATTGAGCGAGAATGGGTCGTGATTGGTATTCTGGAAGGAGCACATGGGCCGTATGAAGTTAACCATGTTACGTGGTGCAAGCGGTATGATTCAGGGAGGAAATCGGATTCAGAGGAAATGCTTGTATCGACTGGAGATGATGGAGCGGTTCGTGCTTGGTCTGTTAAAGAGACCACACAGGCGAATTGAGATACCAAATCTCGATGATTATGGAGTATAGAGAGCCTGTAAATCCCGATGGACGCGGATACACGGCCTCTCTGAATTTTTGGATGGGAAAAACATAATGGAGTTTATGAGATATATGGATATGGGCGGGATGCTGGGACTTTTGCATAGCGAATGGCGTTTTATTTACTTGTGGTGAATAGAGTATGAAGATTATAGAGTTGAGCGCACATCACGTTGCTTTGTTGCACAAGACGAAGATTTCATCGTTTATTTATCATGGGTTTCCCGTTTTCCTCTTGTGAGATCTGCTTTTAATAGCTATGGGAATGTTAATTTTTTATAAAATTTGGCTGTTGTATAAAAGGGTTATGGTCGGTAGTTGAGAGCTAAATTATAGTGTTAGCTTGTAGGTATGAGATATAGCTATCACTTTATATATACCTAGCTTACTGGAAAATAATATTGTTGGTATATAGATATCTTAGATATCAAAGCAAAGAAAGAAAGGTACTGGTCGAGCTGGTATTGTTGGTATAGAGATATCTGTCGAATTCCCAGAGGGAATCCAACAGGATAAGGTAAACAGGCAATAGGTGGTTACATCCGTGATTCGATTGTTAAGGAGCTAAGTGAGTGTGAGAGTTCGAGTATTAAGTACTCGAACGAAGTGGGTCTAAAATAACGTGACTAAAGGAGTGGAATATATCGCAACAGGTATAATACTCCACTGTTGTCTAAGTACTAAGGAGTGGTATCGTTCGAGTACTTAAGGTACAGTACTAGAGCAAGTGGGTCTAATCAGGTGACATAAACAAAGGGGTCGTATTTGTTACGACAGATATCAAAGGAGATTCTCGCTTAACTTATAGCTAACTTTGTAGGAAAACTACATATAGTATATACTATCTCTATTTTTCTAGAAATCTATTAATTGGTTATATAATAGTCTTTCCTAATATAATGGTGTTAGTATAACTTGGTGGGATAATAAGGGCATGTAGGTGATGCCATTATAGGTACGAAACAGTAACAAAAGTACGACGACGAGTGATAATAAAGGTACAGAAGTCGTAGTAGTGTATAATTGATTGTGTGTTTACTACGTGGAATCCGGGCGTATATATAGCCCGGAATATCACGTGAATATATCGCAACAAATGGATAACTACCGGCAAACGTAAAATAAATCAAGCTATCTTTAGTATCTTATATACTCTTCGACACAGGCTGCGCTTACTATAACTTTAGTGGCTCTACTATTCTGGTCGGTACTTGAAAATCGAATTTCGGGGTATAATGAAAGTATTCTGCGATATCCAGGGAGTTCGCCGTCGGTGATTCAAGTTGTCTTTTATGTTCAATCGTCAGTGGCACACGTCACATCAATGATCAAAGGAGGCTTATTGTTGGTTTTCTTTTGTATTGCTGGCTAGCTTCAAGTGCTTATAATTCGCCCACATATAAGTGGAAAGAGAAGAATAAGCACCCTCGGCTACGCACCCCTTGCGGGGGGCAGTTTGACTAACTACTTCAAGTGCTTATACCTTGCCTACATACGAGAACCACTCCTGATCCCAGCTGGTATATTAGCTAGCTAATTAGAAGGCTCGATTTGTGGAAAGCAAGGCACAAAGCACCCTCTAAGCTAGGGTCCAAAACCCTCCCAAATCGCAAGGCGAGCCTTCCAGCGAGGGGAATGTGGGTGGGACAAACAAGCACCTAGCCTGTAAAAGAAAGAACATAAATTTCTAATAAAAAGGCCCACGCCAAGTGCTCGGACTTCGACCACATTATAGACTAATTCGGAGGCTCTATCTGGTGAAATACAAAGTATAGAGCAGGGCGATAACTTCAGCCAGATATGCAAAGAAGTACAAAACGCTCTACTCTAGAAGAACAAGCGGCATAGAGCAGGGCGATAACTTCGGCCAACAAAAACCGCACCCCTTCCTGGGGCATAAACGAACTCGGTCTAAGACCCTCCCAAGTCGCCAGGCGAGCCTTTCAGCGAGGGGAATGTGGGTGGGACAAAAGAGCTCACAAAAGTATAGCTGACAATATGGTGGTAGTAGTGGTGTTGAAGGCATGTGGTAGTAGTGTGGTGGGCTATATATCCCACCATGCGAGTAGCTTACTAAGCCTTCATCCTCATTCACTGTAAATCCTGCCATTATTCTCGAAATATCCTGGTGATAGGTTTTGAAATTGTCACGGCGCCTAGGGTGTGTAACCCTGAATAAGCGTGGGTGGAGGAGCCACCTACTTCCTTTCTCAAGCAACAAAACATCTGATGGGGCTGGTTACTTCATCCTCTTTTCCAAAAATGGTTTCGAGAACTGCGGTGATACCAGCACTTACCAAAATGTGTACCAAATCGTGATCGAAATATTTCCGCCCCCACGAGGCAAGGGGGCGCAGTTTCTCTAATCCTCCTTTCGAGTACAGTGAAGGATTCATTCCCAGGCACAAACCATATTAAGGCACAGCTCATTCTTTTCTGTCTTCCCCTGAGAATCCAACACTAATGATTCCCAGACTTTATTGGATGGGAAAGATTGTGATACTTGCTGGGCGGTTACTCGCTGCTTCAGAGTTGGTATGAAGATTCAAGTAACATGGTGGATTTTGGGGGCTGTTTGGCAGTGTAACGTCAGAGGCTCCTATGCAATATGCAGGTAATCTTGTCTGGAAAGGTAGCAGTTCCTACGGAACGACATATATGCCGTATATGATGTCGTTAATTGGAAAATGACTGTGTCTGTATCGCGATCCTCAATCACTTTCGTTAATTTTTTAAAATGCTGGGGTTTCGTGTATTCTCTCTGGCTCTTACTATCTCGCTTCTCGCCAGCCTGAGAGATATTTCCACAGGTAACTAATGACAATATTGTTAAAACGAAGACATGGAGGCTGATTAGCTTTTCCCACTAGATGCCTTTGTTGCAAATGGTCGAAGGGAGCTCCCATTACTCAATACTACACAAAGTCTTAACTCACGCTCATTTGCATCATCAACAACATTCAATTCTCCCAAGGCTCTCATCACACCATCACCAGCTGCCAACCTCACAAGGCATAGGATCTCCAAAAATGCAACGTTGGAAGCTTGTTCGTCGTTTGTTTCTACTAGGCAAGGACTTGGTTTTGGTCTCAAGCGCGGAATCAACGAAGGAGTTAGAGAGGAACAGGCCGTATCTCCCTCGATAAGAAATGCGAGGATTTGTGAAGTGTAAGTACGAATAGTACCGTTTAGTCACTATCACTGACACGTTTTCTATCAGAGATGGTATCACGGTGCAGCTGGTCTACTTCCCAACGAGCACTGCTTCCAAGAATGTATCCCATCCTTCTACGTTACTCGTGCCAGGTTTGAACAAAACTTTGTATGTCAGTTCCAACTTCCCAGAACATGCGTATCAATATTCTAATCGAGGGTTGATCAGCACTTCTCCCTCGGTATATATGCTATGGCAATCAATCACCGCACACGACGTATATTTCCGCACAACATGGCAATTCGCCAACGTAACAAGTACCACCACCATAGGCTCAGAGAAAATAACCTGTATATTCAGCACCGGAGCCAAGATGCGGGATTCAAGTACTTCTCGAATCGGACCAATATTAACCAACGTCGTCCACCCATTCGACATTTCCCAACTGACCACCTACGACCTCGCCGGCTTCGGAATGAGCAGTGTAATGGATTACGTCCAGTTCGTGGGCAGTATCCGAGATCCAACGCCCGATCCCAACAATCCATTTACGTATGAGAAGATGGGCCTTACAGCACCATCTTCGCAACTACAACTAGCGCATCTATACACCTCCTGTCCCTCAACACTCGACAAGAAAACACCACCGCTAACGAGATCTAACGGTTCCGCTGTCACAGAAGAAGACGAGGATTACCTGTCTCTACTAAATACCAGGAATCACCAGCACTTCCGCTGTAACCCTTTCATTCGAATCCCCGCATTCGACTGGCTCAACGTACCCGCCTGGAACTCGTGTAGCATAAAGTTTGAACATCGATATTTTGGTATGCCAGACCCTCCTCACGCGCTGATATTTGACTCGGCTCTCACTCCGATCGTACCAATTACCCCGCCAGGTCCTGTACCAAGTCCTCGTTATCCAAACACCAGTCAACCTGCTGCTTCTCCGGTACCTATTGGGATCCCAGGGCTGGCTCCAAATACATCTCCGGAGGCTGTGACGAAAGTGTCTGTGTATACAGGTACATCTACCGCCTATTCTGAGCCCAAGGCAACAGCTCAGATAAACAATGCTCCCAGGCCGGGAAATCTCGAACATTACCCTACTGGTGGGAACGTAAGGGGAGGAAATAACGCTCAGTCGAACACTAGACCTTCCCCTGGTAGTCTTGACCATGGCTCATCTGACGATAAACTTAATGTTGGCTTTCAAGAACCAGGAAGTATCTCATCAGTTGGCAGTAACACTTTGCTAGCAGGCTCGGAAAACAACCCAACTCCACAGGGCAATACACCTCCAAATCTCAATAACCCAGTCTCTGATCCTGCATCCTACAACCACGGCGAATTGCCGAATTCGAATAGCAATCCTAATGTAAACAAAGTATCTCCTTTGCCAGAGAATATCCAACATGAACCCTTGAGCGAACCACCAGGAGGGAACACTCCCGCAATATCTCACAACCAGCCTTCAAATCCAGGCGAGCCTGTTGGACCTCATATTCCAAACAACCAAGATCCAAAATCTTTCCCAGCCGATGGCCCTCCTCCAATCAACAACCTTCCGCAACCTGGAGAAGAACCCCCCATCTCAGCTATCTCAATATCCCTCATCGCCACAGAGATAATCTCCACCTCCCCAAGGCAAAGCCACAGCATAACCCAAGTCTTCAACATCCCTTTCCTCTCACCCCTCAACCCCGGCGATATCACCACACTTCCCCCCAAAAGCGCAGACGGAGTCTCTATCATTTACTCCATGAACCACGACGGGAATTTAGTCATCAGTTCCCAAGGGGCTGGAACCGCGACGACTATCCCACCAAGTAATAACGGAGTGAAAGACGACTCGCTAGTCACGCCTCTTGAAGGGGCAGATACAGTTGTGTACAAGGGTCAAACACTCACCAAGTCCGGTGCTGTACACACACTCTCGGCTTTAAGCGCTGTTGTAACGTATGGCTCGCATGGTGTTGTGATCCAGTATCCAAGTGGTATCGCCTCGACGATTCCCGTGTCAGGGCTAGAAACAAACTCCCCTAGCTCCACGAAACTTGCAAATGCGGGAGATGATAGGTGTTCGACTAGTGGTGTAGCAAAAGGTAGTCTTTCATTGGACTCTCCATCGAAATCTTCAGTTCAAGGTCATATCTTGGCTGCAGAGCCAACTACAGACGTGACTTCTGAAAAGAGACAAGTGACGGGGAGACCGGTTGCGAAATCGACGAGTGTTAGTGGCTCTATGATTTTGAGGGGTAGCTTGTCCCTTTCTGTGGGGTTGGGGTTTTGGGGGTTTGTGGTAATGTTGTGTTAATGAGTTATGATAAGATAGATACTATAAAAGGCGGTAGAACCTTTGATATAGAGGAAAGGATGTAAGCTTATCTAAGATGGACAATTACTATGTATAGTACATATAGTATACATAGTATACATATCTAGATCAATTAACAAATAGACTAACGTCCATCCTCACACTTCACACCGACCCCCAAAGTCTCAAAAAGAAAGCACCGTAGATACCAAACCAATCCACTAAAACAATCCAAACTCACTAATCTTACAGAATTAATCTCCTGTCTCGATCATTCCTCCTACCTCAAGAACGCCCCCTCCCATTACGAATGTCATCATCATATATACCCACAACCACAACAACAACAACAACCCCAAAATCCCCAACATTGCCATCCTTCTCAAAGCTATGGTAACAACTATTACTCTGACTCATATCCAAGCCACTACCTATAATACCATCCAACAACCCCAAACAACCTTCTAACCTCCAAAACACAATATCCAAAAAAAGCACAACTAAACACAACGATCGGCAACTGGAATTCCATGGAACTAAGTCACATGACCGGAAAAAGGCTCGCCCGGTGCGATTGACCAATAGGAAGTCTAAATTCGGCCGGGTCAGTGCGTATTAGAAATATCACTAGTATTAAAGACTAATACAAGCGATAGACAGAGGGCGGTAGGATGCAAAGGTTTTTGATTAAGTGAATATGGTAGCTTTGGAAGTGTACGAGTATAGTCATCGCCAGAGACAGACTTGTTAATACGGTCGGCGTCACGTATAAGCGTAGCTAGGGTTTCGACGGAGACGTGACGGTTATAGGCTGGGTTAGTTAAAACTCTATCGCGAATAGCGGAATGAGCAAAGAGAATAAGTCGCTGAGTACAATCGAATCCAGTTGATCCAGAGGCCTTAGCCAAAGCTAGATGGTTAGAGAGGAATTCCGCTGTTGGTCGTTGGCCCTGCTTGTCTGATATAATCTTCGCATACGCTTCCTCTTGGCTAAACTTGTTGCTGTATGTGTNCTAGATGGTTAGAGAGGAATTCCGCTGTTGGTCGTTGGCCCTGCTTGTCTGATATAATCTTCGCATACGCTTCCTCTTGGCTAAACTTGTTGCTGTATGTGTCTTCGAGAATTCGTGTGATGTCGCTAACTGAAGTCAAGGTGGTAAAGCTACCGTTATTGTCCAAATAGGGGTTGATGTGATTACGTGCTTCGCCTTCTAGGGTAGAAACAACGTAAGCCATCTTATCGTATTCAGTGGGGTACCAGTCTGCGTTTCTTCGAAGCTTGACATTGATGTCAAATAGGTAGTTGCGGAGGTCTTCAGGTGACTTGCGGGTGGTGCCGAAACGAAGGGGGTCTGGGAGCTGGGGGGATCGGACAGTTTGAGCAGGGGCAGGAGGAGTTGTATTGAGTTGGCTTGTAGCTTCGGTGAGTTTGTCTTGTAGTTCCTTGATGATTTTGTCGCTCTCCTCTTGATCGGTTATGGCCGTGACTTGAGCTAGCTTTTCGCGCTTAAGAGAAAGCTTCTGTTGAAGTGTAGCTTCGTCAAGGCTATTAAGTAAAAAGGCTAAACCGTGTGCGAATGTATCATCGTGGGAGGTGATAAACTCGCCGAGTCTCTTCACGTCTTCAGGTTTGTTGGGGTCGCCGATTGCAGCTCGAAGCTCTTCAACCGTGAATTGAGGCATAGTGAATACGGTGACAGCGTCAGTCGTATGATTTGGTGTTTGTTTTGGTGCGTTGAATTCGGGAGCGAGGGTTTAGTACGACGACGGCGTCGATCGTACGAGTGTAGATGGCGAACAATATGTCAAGGTAGGGAGGGGGTTGATGAATAGATTGTTCGCAAAGCTCTCCAGTCTACATACAACAGGGGTGGTCCAAGCACTCCCCGTGACTTCCAAAGCTACCATATTCACTTAATCAAAAACCTTTGCACACCCAGGGGAGGGAGTTGGCACTACACGTCCGAGGGGGAGTTGGAGTCCGTAACCTTACGTCAAGCTTTGAAAGCACTGCTTGCGGGTT
>CAJVRM010000420.1:0-18902 GCA_911693285.1 Hymenoscyphus albidus | reverse complement strand
ATTTGCTATAAGAAATCTGAATGTGCCTGTCGAGGGTTGCGCCTCTTATTATGACAAGTATCACGTGAACACGTGATTCGTGACACTAGCCTAGTTAGGTAGTTCGTACTACCGAGAATATTTACTCGGATATTACAGCGATAAGAAATTATTAAAGAATAAATATGAAGGATTTATAATAGCCTATATAAGTTTCCTAAGCTAAGAGTTCTATAAAGTGAAAAATAATAAACCGAAAAATACTATCGCGTATAGGAAGAAAAGAAGACCTAATTCCGCGGAGTCTAATTTATTAATAGATACCTATATAGAGTCTACTATTACGCGCGCTACTTCTACTCTAATTCGATAAGTAAGAAGATCTAGGTAGATATAGATGGTATTATACTAAGTAATTTCTTAAATATAGCTTTGCGAGTATTAGGAAGATATTAGAAATTAAAATAAGAGAGTACTAGGTATTATACTATCTAATAGTTTACATTACGGTTATAGTAGTCCCTCGAATGTCTAGTCTAAACCCTATGTTTAGAACCTTGAGCCGATAATGTGAAGTGATCGCTTACTATAAAGCTTTGATTTCGACTTTTATCGTGAATGGTTTTACACGTTATAATACCCGCTTAAGTGAATAGTGGTATTTGTAAATACTTAATTAGTTACACCGCGGAAGCTCTCCACTTCTCTCCTTGTGAATAATCTAATCAACATTACGTCCTAACACTTACATGCATGGTACATTCTAGATATCGTTCCAGCAGCAAACACCCGGAGATAGAAATCACACGTGAAAGATCTAATAGTGACTATTAACGAACTAACGAGGAGATTACCAAGAGGTGAGTATATAATATCCAATCTCACGGCAGGCCGAGATCAATCGTTCTCGTCAATTGGAATTCAGTCAATAAATCACCTCATCTAGCCAGAAAGATCGTTTCGGCGGCTTAAATATAACTTCCACTTTCTCGGCGACACGAGGTCCACAAGAAGTTTAAACAGAAACCTACAATCTTCCCGAGGCGGCACTATATCCGCAAGGCTGTTCTTTACCATACAACCCACAACGTGCAATACAAAGTGATATAATCTGACTTTGGAATATAAGGTTCTTACCCAATTCTTTTGGGGCAGAGTTTGTCACTCCACATGGCGTCCTGATTTACGTAATGTACGAAGACTACGAGTGAAAGAGAGTAATCTCCGGCGAGGGCTCAACAGTAAAATATTTGCGTCATAATTGCTTCTGATGATAGGTGGGATTTAATACACTTCTGTTGAGGATACGAAATTTCTGGTTCTGGACTCGGTTCGATTGCTCGGTACAGTACTTCGCTAAGGTTGTCTGTGGTAAGGGGCCGATGGCCAGCAGCAGTCTGAATAACGAGACATTATTTTATGACATCAAAACCATTCCACGACCACGGTATGGTCTAATTTGACGAAGGAAAGACTTTTTCATGTAATATTCAGCACCAACTGGTGTTTTATGCTCTTCTAAATCCTTATTTACCTGCCTAAGTTAGGTAAGTAAGATGCTTTACCCCACATGTTGCCGAAAGGGGCATCAACGCACGCGACAGCACTGACCAATTAGAGGCTAAAGCGTCGTGACGTAAGTTCTTATCCTCGAGTGCGGTGGTGGTGATAGAGTGGTGGTGCAGTGGAGTGGATAAGAACATAAATGCAACATCCCATTTCTACCTACACAGCTGTTCCCTGCTCCTCATCTGCACGTATACGCCATTGACTGGTTGAAACTCGAATATCTACACCTTCACATACTCTGTACCGAATATCTTCATCAATATTGTCCCCTTGCGTTGCCCTTGTGGCGTTGGACAAGGTCCAGCTGCTTTCCGTTCGTATCGCTCTCGCGCGGCGTCGGTTTAGGGTGACTTCGCTGCATTCACCGCATCACCACCACCACTACCACTACCACCACACTCGTTTTTCGACGCAACATATATCTGCACCACTGCACCTACTGACATACATATACTGCGAAACCCAAACGTCATTTAAATGAAATCTTCTTCGCTTTGTAACAAATACATCGACTCGGTGCCGCAGACCAGGCACAGGCACAGGCACAGGCTTGGGAATTGCCATCGCAGGTCCACCTCTCTATAATATCACCATCTCACAAAATGTCAGCTCAACCACCCCAACCAACCATCACGGGTCCCTCTAGACCAGAGACACCCCAAAGGCGACCGCAACCAACGGTGCTTCAATCTCAAGACAATGATGCGACGATGCGACCGGATGCCAACAAAGCGCAACCACTGACGAAGAAGAAGAGGAATCATCGGGGTGGAAAGAAGAAGCGCACTAGAAGACAGTCTTTCGCCCTGCACGAAGAGGGACCCGAACTGACAGATGCTTCTCGATCACGACCAGGAGAGGATCTGCAGAGTGTAGCAAAAGCGAGTTTCTATAGACTCCAGGGGCGCAATCATAGCAATACGAGCTTGGATAGCGAAGCTCTCTTGGATCACCGGTAGGTTGGAGCAATTGAGCTTCCGTGGATTACACTGATCTTTATGCTAGGGAACAACAAAACATCAGACCTCGTAGGCAGTCAATGATGGGTTCAAGCGCGTTTGGAGTCCCAATCTACGAAACCCCTTCCTCCTACCGCCCACAATATCAAAATCCATTTACTACGCCGGGAAAGAATTCGAACAATGATAGAGAAGATGATATCGATGAGGACGAGCGGGCACCCCTGATACCATCGTCATCCAAATCCAAGAGCTCAGGGGCTACATGTACATACGGCGGTGCCAACAATTCGAGAAACAACCTTCAATCCTCACACAGAAGAGCTTCCAGCAAATCCTCGTCGAGAAGCAGGAAGAAGACTACCTTTGACCGACCTACCTTGGGACTTCCCCTTAGTGATTCATACAATGTCAATTATCCCCCTTCAGTACCTGGAAGTCCTACCCTCAGCGCTACAAATCGGAACATGAGCTTCGGGGATCTCATTGACTTATCAAATGCTCGAGATGATCGTGATATATTTAGCGAATCCGCGATCGATGATCGTTCAATTGCAGGGTCAACCACCAGGAGACAAGGCAGAATTGAGAGACGTAGCACAATCGCCCTTGAAGCCGAAGGAGATGTCTGCTTTCCAGTTGAGGGAATGTCTGAGATGGCGGATGATGAAATGGCACAGAGGGACGGTAATTCACGACATGGAAATGGGCTCAGACGAAAAAGGTCAAAATGGCCACACCTGGCTATGCTCGATGAGTGGAGCAGATTTGAAAAGGAAGGCCGAAGTGACGAGCGCAGAGCGAAGAAGATTACCGAGCCACAATTAATTGGAGGTCGATTACGACCAATTCATCGAGGATGGCACCGAGCCGAGGATGACGCTCCTTATCGATTCACGTATTTCAATGAGGAATTTCAAAGCACAATTCACAGTCAGACTATTTCGGAATTAGTACAGCCTGGAGGAAGTTTCAAAGAATTATTTATACCAGATAGACCGGTATTGGAAGACTCTTCAGAATCCGAGGATGATGAGGAAGAATCTGATCGCAAATCTGGGAACATGACATCACAAATCAGACATGTATCCGGTATGGGTGCTTTCGATGGCGGATCTCGAGCTCCTACACGACAGGGCTCAATACAGGAACAAAAGTCCGACCTACGACGTGGTGGTTCAGTCTCACTTGCTGATACAGAATCGAAAGCTGCTACATCTGGCGAAGCCACTCCCAATGGTGGGCGAAAATCACCTGCTCAGGAAAAAGGAAAGCCGAAGCGATATGGCGATCGCCCGACCTGGTGGCTGGATGTACTGTCTCCTACAGAAGCCGAAATGAAGGTTCTTTGCAAAACTTTTGGAATCCATCCGCTCACGGCAGAAGATATCATGATGCAAGAAGCTCGAGAAAAGGTTGAGCTCTTTGGCAACTACTATTTTGTCAACTACCGATCATTTGAACAAGATATGAATAATGAGGATTTCTTGGAGCCCGTAAATATGTATGTCGTCGTATTCCGGGAAGGGGTCATCAGCTTCCATTTCTCCTTGACGCCACATCCCGCGAATGTACGAAGACGAATTCGACAATTAAAGGATTATCTTATACTATCTTCTGATTGGATCTCTTACGCCATCATTGACGATATTACGGATGTTTTCGCCCCCTTGATTCAGAATATTGAGGATGAAGTTGATGATATTGATGATGCCATCTTACAACTTCATTCCCAAAATCCGGATGGGAAGCTGAATAAAGATGAGAAACAAGGGGATGGTGATGGAACATCTGGTGAGAGTGGTGGCGATATGTTGAGGAGAGTTGGAGATTGTCGAAAGAAAGTCATGGGTTTATATCGATTGCTGGGTAACAAGGCGGATGTCATCAAGGGCTTTGCCAAGAGATGTAACGAACATTGGGAAGTCGCACCACGCAGCGAAATCGGTTTGTATCTTGGTGATATCCAGGACCACATCGTAACCATGACTGGTAACCTGTCACATTACGAAAAGTATGTTCTCCCTCCTACCTCCTTTCTTCCCTGAACAACCCATACTAACCCTATATCCTCAGAATCCTAGCCCGCTCCCACGGCAATTACCTAGCGCAAATCAACATCCGCATGAATGAGCGCCAAGAGCAAACCGCCGATGTCCTGGGTAGACTCACAGTCTTGGGTACCATCGTCCTACCCATGAACATCATCACAGGTCTTTGGGGAATGAATGTGTGGGTCCCTGGGCAGGATTACGAAGGGGATTTAACGTGGTTTTGGTGTTTGACAGCGGGGTTGTTGGCTTTTGGGTTTACGTGCTTCTTCTTGGCGAAGAAGGTGTATAAGATTGTGTAAAGGGGAGTGTATATATTTCGTGGAAGTAGAACAAGGGGGGGAAGGAGGGGGGGAGATATGTAGGATATTTGCAGATTTGGGTTTGCTGATGGCATGGCGTGAGGATTGTAGAATTGGATGGTTGGAGTGTATTGGGATAAGGGTGGATGATTGGATATCACAACATGCAAAAGTATAGATATACAACGTATACTGATGGGCATTTCTGGTATATACAGATTTAGACAGTGGAAATTAATGAACTGTCCTCTGGAATTAGGGAATGAAAACTTCTTGTCATGAAAATGTTTGATACTACAACGTGACGATGTTGGGTAATATTATACAAGACTCCCTCTGGGTAATATCTCCCAAATGGTCGAACTGTGGGATTTACCGAGAAGCTAAAGTATGTATCTATCACCGATCAATACTCGAGTAATATATATCTTACTATTGTAAGTCTTGCATGTTACGTCAAAGTGTAAGATACCTACCTGGTCGTTACTCTATACACACCACAAACAACTCTAAGGTGTCCATCTAGTTCGGGCTTCCGTTTCCCGCCTCTGTGATCAAGAAGAATCAAACGTCAGTACAGTTCTGGCTCGGTTTGGAGTCCTCTTACGGGCGCAATTCATGGGCGCAATTTATGAGTAGATCAAGGGCTTGATCGCCAAAGGATTTGGCTGTAGCTTTAATCGAGCTTTCGTTACCGAGGTCGAGGAGAATATTTCTAGCTCCAGAATCGAGAAGCTGGCAGAGATATGAGTCTAGCTATAAGCAGGGGAAGATAACATTGTGGGTTGGAAAGATACCTCCTTTGCTTCATCCGCAGACTTCGTTCGATAAGTACCGTGAACATTGACGCCCTTCTTTTGATAGTGAAGGGCGAATTGGAATCCAAGGCCTCTGTTTGCGATGATAATGAGTAGTGTGGTAGTGAGAGCTATCTTTGATTAACGTAAATCGTTCGTGGGATGAAGTTGATGTGGGTGAGGAAGTTGTTGTATTGAGGAGGTAGCTAGCTAGCTAGCTGTTCGGGTCTCTCAAATAGTACTTAAGTACGCTAGTACCGATTAGGTGTCTAGTAGCATTCGCTGTTGGTGATGCAGAATATCAGTTTTATTTTTGAAATTTGGAGAAGTGGTTGGTATGTTTAAACAGCTTACATTTGTGTCGAAAGAGTTTCCAGGCGTTAGGTAGGGAGATTAAGGCTCTCTCAAGTCATGGAGGGGTAAACGAGACATATTGAGAGGATATATTCTGTTGATCAAAGCCTAAGAATGCCACATAGCGTTTAATCGCCCATACCAGCATCTGCAATCTTGAGAGGGGCTTATATGTTCTAAAAGGTATAATTTGATGAAGAATCCTTTACAAGGGAACGCGGGGTACCCTCTCAACAACCTTTTCAGAACAGAGGACTTGATAATCTGTTTCACGCTAATTAAAAAATGGAAAGTTTAGAGAAACAGAAATCGATGTTGCGGAAACAATTATCGCTCCTTGATATTTTATCGTAATGAAATGGGGTGGCGAAGCCCAGTCAAAGAGTCCCCATCATATTTCCAATACAACACCATGGACTCTGTTTCTATTTTAATTCGAAGCTTATCAGATAGTTTCTATGGCTCGGGATAAATCCACGTCCAATATGGTCGTCTAATGGCAGTAACTAAGAGAAAACATCACCCCCGTAGTAATGAAGACGTAGGATTTGTGACTAGTGATCCTACAAGCGAAGCTTAAGCGAATATTCATCTACCGCAATTTCCATGAGCAAAACACCGCCAACCCCAAGATCTGATTCTTCATATTTTTGAAGACCTTTCGTCAGTTTTGTAGGGCTTAATTACGTTTAGTTTCGTACTATGCGATAACCTTCCAACAAGCAGTTGGCTGATCCGATCTGCGACATCGCCCTGACCCGTTGAGTTTATCAGAACAACAACATCGGATTTGGGTAGTGGGGAAAGCATCAAAGATATGGTATCACTGAAATGGACTGCTCTGATCCTAGAATTCAGTTCGGGAATCGATGCCATGAGAGAGAACGAATGTTTCATTGATAAATCCCTCATTGGTCCCAATGTCTGCAACTTTGCCTAGCAATTTTCTTCTTACCCATCCACCAGCATAACCATTTCCTCTGGCTATATGGCTGTCCATATTTTATAACGAAACGAACAACCAGGAAATTTCGTCAAAGAAGAGGCAATTATCCGCCTAATTTGGAGCACTTTTGCGTGGATTGGGAATACCAATCCAGCAATTCAACATTGGTTTGGAATACCTGTGAATATCATTTGCTAAGCTTATTAAACTGGCCGTGGTTCCCATTACCTCATTGCCCTACTGCCACTACTAATGGGTAATGGCACCTGGAACAGCGTAGCATCCGCTAGAGCGCTCTAAGCCAGCGAACAATACTGTCTATCATTTTTAGAGGAATCAGGATACTCTCGCCACTCTGCTCCAAGTGCCGGTGATAATGTTAACCTACCAGTTTGGCGATAATCTTTCCTAGCTTGGAAAACTTGATGCTTTGGTATAGAACCCTTGATTAAAGGCTTTAGACTAAAGGGGTACGGAACGGACATAGGTGGATCGGGCACGGAATTACTTAACTTTTAATCATAAACTTTTAACAATAAAGAAGTCTCTTATAAGTACACAGATTTCTATATTAGAGGAGCTACAGTAACTATTACCTACAAGAGACGTAAGTAATTATTACTTGCTCTATATCTCTCTTATAGTATAAAAGTATTCTAAGAGTATTATAAAACTAAAATAGTTTAATAAAGCTATATAAAGGGTTTAAAAAAGCTATTACCGCTTACTTCTTATAGTTTAGGTATAGTAATCTTATTATCTTAATTATATTAGAAGGTTAGTATAATTACTTTTTATAAAGAATATATGCAGGAATAAAAAGGTATTTTCTTTATTATTAGATTTCTATTAACTTTTATATTTCTATTTCTATCTTATATTTTTAATTCGTTTATTTCTCATTATAAGCTATTATTACCTTCTATAATATAATAGTAAGGATTCGATAGCAAGAGTAGTAGTTCTACAAGTATATATATAATTATTTGTAATTAAATGTTTAGTAATTCCGTGCCCGATCCGCCCATGTCCGTTCCGTAAAGTAAGTTGATTGAATATTGCTGTGGTCTGTTCCAATTCAAACAAGAACTTGGTTTCTGCTCCCAGCCACAAGTTGTCTACACTTTGAAGCCTAGGTTGATGTCTGAGCAAATCTGCAACAGTGCCAAGTTGAGCCACCAACGTTCGGCATCTGGAATTCCTTTCCATTCCAGAAACCCCCTCTGGAATAATTCCATTCCTTTTAGAATTTGGCTGGAAGTACTCCATTCTAGAGGTATATATTCCATGGAATTTATGGAATTTCCAGATGGAATATCACATGACTCGGAAAAAAGTCCCTCCGGTCCCGTTAACCAATAGAAAGCTCCTATATGGCTTTAGACTACCTATATTATAGTGCCCTTTTTAAAATATGTTAAGTAGGTGGACAAAATAAGCGGTCCACCAAATAAGCTGTAGCTTGTTTTGTCTATAGCGTGTTAGGTAAAAGGAAACAACTAATATTCCTCCTATTCACTTCAAAAATACTCTTTAGTCCTACATTTTAATTGGTTAAAAAAACCTCCGGAATTCTATGGAACCCCTAGAATTCCAGAGCCTAGTAAATGGAAGGATTCCATTCCATTTTATAGGTGCTCTGGAAGTATTCCATATGGAATATTCCACCTGGAATTCCATGGAATATGGTTCCATTTGCCGAACGTTGTAAGCCACATAAGGATCGCAGCTTCGGGCTTCATAAAGAATACTCTGAGTGGTGTCTACGTACATGGCTATACCTTCGGTTCTTAAGCGATCGAAGCAAGCTGCAGCAAAGCGTCTCGTCTTAGATGTATTATGGGAGATGGCGTGGGATATTACATGTGTCTTGTTCGTTATTTTAGATCAGCCAGTATTGTCGGAATAAATGATCGTCCCCCGATTTATAGCCCCCGACGAAAGACCAGGAACTTTAGATACCTGCTATATTTTCTCAGTCTCCCGTCGGTAGGAATCGAAGGCCTTCGAGAGCTTTTACCCTCGGATTATAGCCGACGAGCTGTCGATAGTTCAATTGACCTAACAATGTGACCCTTTCTAACTCCCTTATGGAGTCTTGACTTCCGCTTCAACACTCATCTTACAGAAGTTATACTAGCAAGCAATAACAATGTAAACACTATTTGTAGCTTACCTGCGTTTTGAAAGACCGGTGGGGGAAGAACATCGGAGGAGCGAACACATCTTCGATATTGTAAACAAATAGAAAAGGCTAACGACAACTCACTACATAGTACCCCTGAAAGATGACATTCGCTGTTTGAGACGGTGTAATTAGCCAAGTAGACAAGCAGAAAGATTCGAACTCCAAACATTTTACTAAAATCTGCTGTTAAAAATTCTCCTACCATCACAATAATATCAGAACTTTTCATTTTCAAACCAAGTTCCCTTCTCAAGAGCTTTTCGAACCTGAGAGAAGAAGCCACAATCAAATGATCTGAACTTCAAAAATCCGGATCGGGGGTCACTGTCAAAGGTTCTTTCGCTGCTCTTAGAAGATGAACTAAAAACGCTCGTCATCCGAGACTTAAAGTCTACAGAATGGAAAGGATGACCCATGAAGGTTTTCGTGCAGTGCCTCACCAAGTGGGGTCTCCGTACCTGATCTGAGAAGCTGTACCTGATTAGTCTTCATCAGAGAAGTATGCTTGTGAAGGATTGTCGTTTTTACAAGTCTGACGGATAGTATGAAAAATGTCAGCTCATTCTTTAGCACATTATTACTTATCCACTTCCGGTGGAATAATGTGATTCATTACCCAAATCGCATGGCATAACGAACCGCAATTTTCAAGTTATTTGAAATAATAAGGCTCAATTATCCAGGCACCTTGAACTAACGAGGGCTTCTGAAACCATATTATGCGGCTAGGAGAGCAAACAAGAACAACAGCAGAATGAGGTCTAGATCCATCTCTTTGCTAGTTAGGACGTTTCTTAATTTAACAAGATAAAGCTCGTAATAACCTACCTTCCTTAGGGCTAACTATAGTTGAATATATAATAAATGTACCCTATCTTGTACTTTTTCAGTGATTTATAAGACAAATTCAGCTAGGATTATTTAAAATTACATCTATAAGTTCCGAGAAACCAGGCAGAGCTATAACACGCGAGCTGAGGCTAGCCGAGCAATACCTCACCATACCCTGAACTCGCAGCTTATAAGTACCTGCCACTTAGACTATGTTATATTATCTTTCTTGCACCTTAACCAAATTATTCTTGCTTTCATCTAGCGTTGAAACGGAATACGGGTTATAGAGGCTCGTAGGGGCCGGACGGTTCGCTAGCGAGAATACCCGAGAAATAAGTAACGGTCTACGCTACCTTACACATGCCAGCGATTTTAGGTAACGAGTGATAGAAAAGTGAGTTTTACAACGAATGGATCACGGAAAACACCTGTGGATCGCCGTAAAATGTGCGCAGTGCTCTAGTAATATACGTTATTTACCTAGACTCTCTTCTACGAAAACATTAAAAAAACTAAACACAACAACAAATCTACCGCCAAGGGACGACACTATGTCATTTATGCCAAGTACTATCACGTGGCGACCGGGGTTTCACCGAACTCCGCTGGTAAAAATTCCTCACGCTCCAAAAGTCCGCATAACCTCAAAACTACAGCTATAAATTCGCCAAAAAACATATTAAAGCACTAGGGCATGAGACCTAGCCTATTAGGCCAGGTTCATATAGGAATCGAACCAATATCTCCGGAAATGTCAGCCACTTATAGACGTAGCCTATCAGAATCCGACGTGCTAACCATTACACCAATGAACCGTTTTCTCGGTTGATGGGCGGTGAAGCCCATTGGATTATTTGCTGAGGACTCCGCTTAACTACGCTTGTATTAGTAAGACTTACGGTCTGCCTTCAGGTTTACCCATGGGCCGAGTCATAGCCGGTTACTGAAGTTATTAAAAGTGGACTGATGACGCATAGTAGGTATAAGGCAGAATCTTGCGACTGATATGAAAGAGCGAGGAGCTGTAAAGTCGAAGAAGGAAGGAGAAATGTACTGGAAGTTATCTATTCGTTGTCTTGTTGTAAAGTAAGGGGTTGCTAATTACAATCGCTGATGCTAACACATTTCGGGATCTTGCAGGGAGGAGGATTCACGTGACAAATGGACACATCAAAGTTACCGTTACACGACATAAAGGGTCTCTGATACTTCTCGAACTGACTTAATTATACTGTTCACATAGGCATGGAACGTACATAATATCACAGGCCGCTGCAAAGAGAAGCGAAAATTGAGAAGCGAGAGCCGAACAACCTCGACGGCGGTCTAGATATCTGATCTGCCGACCGCAGCCTCCTCAACCAGTTACTCCTAGTCATTATCGAGATACCCGCATGAGTCCCAGAAATATACAATTACAGCAGCCTTGAGTTTGCATTCTAGGTAGATAGGTAGGTAGCGCACTCATAGCACATGACCAAAACGTGACCCATTCTTCGCTAGGGGTTACAATAAATAGCATATACAGTACAGCGAGATTCCTTGAGAATCTGCCATCCAAATGTACAGGAGCTGGCGAAACTGGAAACACAGGTCGCTCGTCACTGACCGAAGCTGCTGTGTGGAAATAAAATGCCAGCACGTTTTCGACCTTTCCCGATATCAGCAACGAAGTTTCTCCATGTCAGATATGAACTAGAAGTTCTCACAAGGCCTTACCAATGGGTAAATGGTACTTGCAATAGTATCCGGCCCCCCTGCACTTACACAATTTAGTAATGTAAACACCTGCCTTGCTTCGGTCAGAAGGAATCCGACATGGTCACATATGGAAACTTTGAACATCGATACTTGTAATGGCGGCAGTGGCGTCAAAAACAGCACTCGTTTACTCTAAAACTGCAAAAAAATCGTCCCCTATCTTCTTTGGGTTTACTGATTTCCTGTGCCCAATTTCGCCAACAGCTGCTATCTGAGAAGAGGCATTCTCAGTCTGCCACCACGATAAGACCACACAAAGAACCACGGCAGTTATGCGAGAGGAGATTCATTTTTCGCAAGAAGCATGCTTATTGTGGTGCTCAATATATCGAGTATATTGCTAGACCGGATATGAAACTCGTGGTGGTGATGAGGATCCAGGTACGATTCCTGGTCCTTTGATTGTCCGATCCCTTTACAGGTTGAAGAATTTGTATATCATTCCGGCCTGAGGGGAAATATATGCCCTAGGATGTTTGGCATACTTCATAAATGCTTCCATTAGATGGCCCATGGGAGAGGTTTGAAGGGGCCGTTGAGAGTTGTATCGCCTGAAGGTGAGAGAGCAGCTGATGATATGCATGTTTCTAGTTGAAGAAGTCACTTCCTTACTGCATATGTTACGATACTACGATGATTATTCCACATTCATCAATTCTTCGAGAAAGATGTGACCTTGAAATATTGTAAAAGGTAGTATATTTAATATGCTCTCTCTATGAACCATTCTTACAAAAAGATCATCCATAACCAATCATCAAATATCTACTTCAGTTCTAACACGGTACGGCTCTACTGGACACGACAAATGAATGAAACAATATTTCCATTTCCATCACTCTCCTTCCACTCCCAAAATTGAGTGTTCTGGTTCTGCTCACAGCGTGAACACCATTGTGATTTTGGCTTGAAGAGGACATATCCACATTTTGGCATCTGCCGCATATTAGGTGGATGTCCCCCAGCGTAATAGTGTTTCATGTGATCCTTCAATATCTTCACTTCTCTTTTCACAGTCCGAACCCCACTTACTATCTCCTCGCTAACACGAACAAACCCCCATGTCTGAGCGATCGAGGCTTCGATCTTTTGTTTCGGCAATAGTGCATGAACTGGCGGCGCGAGAAGGGGCTTCGATAGAACGTCATCTCGTTGTTTTTGAAGGAATTCTTCCATGGTGATTTTACCAAGGGTAACTCTCTTCCTCCAGAGATGGGGGTAACTATCTTTCTGCCCTGAGGATACTGATGATCCTTGGTCAACCTCCGAAGCATCAAAGTTGTCTATGAGTTCGAGAGGCACTTTGGAGTGGATTTTGAAGTGTATATTGTACAGGCGGCGACAGCTTAAACCGCAGTGGAGAGATTCGTTGGGTGAGAGGCATTTCAATATCATGGCTAGGAGTTCTGTTGGGAGAGATATCAAAGGGAAGACCTTTTGATGCTGATAGGAACATCTTTGAGAAGCTTCTAGTCCCGGTTCAGTGGTAGAAACCGATTTCTGACCTTCTTGAACTTGTTGATTTTCTTGATCTTCTTGATCTTCTTGATCTTGGTCACCTTCGTCATCTTCGTCCTCTTCGTCATCTTGATCGTCGGGAAATGGAGCACTTATTTTTACGGTTGGAAGTCTGGAATTGCCGCAGGTTGCCCTGGAGGTTGGATAGTTTGCAAATAATTGTGTTCTTGTCATTTTGAGATGGTTGGCGCTGATCGAGTATTTTGAATGCTTTTTTTCAGGCATGGTCGTATTGTTTGTGAGATATGACGACAAAAGCTTCATGTAGTGGTACATTATATACTTCTGCGAATCTATTTCAAGATTGAGTTCGTGAATCATGCCATTGTGGTGAGTGTGATTAAGATATGAGGAGTCTTAAGGTACGGAGGTCACACATGTCTTGATATCCTGGAGTGAAAACCAAATTCGTGAATTCCAAGACGAGTATGAGACCACTCAGGAAACCCCCAGACTGTCAATTTCACAAACTACTACACAAACAAAATAACAACACTGGTTCTTTTACGGTTTCTTTGAAAATGCTTGACTAAATTACAACTTACCGACAGATTGTGAGGCATGACTGATCAAGCCAAGAGAATGTTGCATGCTTCTAGGATTTTGCTATAGCTCAGCTTTCATCAATTTTACTTCAGCCCCTTTACTCCAGAGAGTAATTGCCTTTCATCCGGGTCAGTCCTGTGCTCCGTCTTCTTCGCGCAACGACACATAGCAATTGCTGGGTTTCTTTTCAGGTGGCCTGACACAAACTGTCTCCTCAGATATTGTCAAAATGTCTATCCACGTGCCAATCCAAGACAGCCAATCCGTTTGCAACTCGCAATGCTTTGGAAACTAATGAAGCAACCATTCTATAAGTCTAGACCACATGCAGTATCCTCAGTCAACTCAAGGCTTCCTTACACCGGTGACTTAGATAATGTCGACTGGCGTATGGAGCGCTAAGAGTGAGTGCCAGGATGACTGAAAAAAGGATTGAATCCAGACCAAACCACAAGCCAACTACATTTGACAGGAGCCAGGGCTATATAGTTGCTTATGGTACTCTGTTGTCAGAGCGCTTGCCAGAATTCAATTGGATGGAACCAACTTCCATGCGGTGAGATCCACCAGTCAGACCTTCTGAGAACAGTCAATTCAACTGCCATACTCACACTCATACAGGGGCACTGCTGACTTTTCAATTTATCCAGATGGAATCCATAGAACTTCAGTCAAGTGAGCCAAATATTGAAGGTCAAAATGGAAAAATCACAGATCTCGGCTTGGATCTCTGTGGGGAACCATGGAGTAAAAGGAAGTTAAGATTCCTGTCCTGTATCATTTGGCATAGAGACTCCGGCAAGCTCTCAGTTGGGGTTGAGTCATCGTGATTGGTGACTTGTGTATTGTGGTTGGTGACTCATGTTAATTCTCAAATCTTAACTCTCAAAGATGATTTAAGGTTAAAGAGTGCCGGAATTGGAGTGGCAATCGCGAAAGTAGAGAAGCGGTCTGGATGTTGATACAAAACTTACGGTGTTTGGGTTTGTAGTGTTCTTGTGTTTCTACCTCGATAAAAGCGCATTCCGCTAAAAGTTCAAATTCTGGAAAGGTTCTCCCAAAAGACAACGCGTGGTAGTGTACAGAACAGTCTACGTTTTAACGAGGCCGCATAATATAAGTCATCGCGTGATTTGACAAATATGCAATTAAGCCAAGAAAGTATGTGGTATTAACGACTCGACTGTATTTCACACAGCAGGCCCGAAATTCCTGCGGAGTATTGTTGGAGCATTCAGCGGCAATGTATGTTATCCGTGGTCGAACGTTCAAAATATCACAATTTCGTCCATGTGAAGGAACAGAAATCTCCAGGGAGCTAGTTATAATGAAGTCACTGAGTATTTCTGGCCAATGATAGAGAAACCACATCTAATTCCCCGCTCTAGTCTTAATTAAAATGGTCAAGCGATGCTGTATCGGATGCCATTGTACTTATGGTATAATAACTTCTTGGATACTTCTGCTTTTCAGCCAGAAATTCGACTAGTGGTTTCTTATATTCACCCGTGTCATAAGACTCCCGATTAACAAAACGAATGTAGCAGCTGGGCTTATCCCACCCGTGGAACATACAATAAATTCCAACTGCCGGAAAGGCCAAATTCCTAATAACTCGTACCCAGAGACTGGCGTTAAGAGTGAACGGACGTATCGCAAGGTTAACTGGTCCATGGCGGTTCCAGTGAATGTCATAGAGCTCAATACACGTAAGTCCTAACATTAGCGAAGCTGAAGCAGCTGGTGCAGCAGTAGAAGATGACCCATATTTTGATCTATGGGCACCGTCAATCTCTTGTAGAGCATCAAAAATCATCAATAGAAGTTCGGTGGGAAGTTGGAGTAGTGTTGGAACTCTCGTTTTGTCTTTTCAAGTTAGCCTCGAATAAGAAAAGCTAAATTCGATGGCTTACCTTGAGCACCAACAATGGAGCCGTTTCCATTTGTACTTAATAACTTCAAATCAATCGTATTTGCCAGCATGTTGGGTATCGAAGCATCAAGGATGGAAAAATTGTTTTTTTGAGAATGTGCCTGAGAAGGGGACCCGTTGGTGATATCATTTCCTAACTCGCCTAAATTGACTTAGTGTCAGTAGAGGAGCAAAAGGAAAGGATTGCTTACTAAAGAGCCCTAATTCAGGAGAGCGTTCAAAGATTCGTGGAGCAGCTGCTTCGTTGGTTTTGGCTTGAACGGCCAAGTTCGAAGCATCCGACTTATTTTTGTCGCCAATAGGGCAGAAAGATCGCTTTGTGCTACCAGTGAACATCTTTCTCTCAATCCATTGTTGTGTACGAGTCACTAAAGATGTTTGTAAGCCGCCCGTGAATCTTTTCTGACGCTGCTCTTCATTACATGGCGACATATTCTAGGCCGTGATAATGGTTTCGAAAAGGTTGATTGAAGAAAAAGGGAGATTCAGAAGAGACTGTATCGGATGCAGCGGTATCGATGGCTGTCTCTACCATCTATGAAAAATTCCGCAAGTCTTGGTGGAAGACAACTTGAGGGCTAGGAGCCTACTTACAAATGTCTGTGCATATAGTCTTGCTCATGAGCAAGCGCAGTCCTATTCAATCCCATGCCAGCAATAGAGTGTTCACCACGCTCTAGTGGGGAAGACCCAAGCAATACAGCTACTGTACATAACACATACACAAGCTGATAAAATCTGGGATCCGTGCACATCAAATAAAAACCAAGACTTCAAGGTACAGTACTAGCCAGCTTATACTCGGAAAATGCCACTTTTACACCAAAACTCATGGAAAGCAACAACTTTTTCGAGGAAAAACTTTCTTTGAATTCCATCAATCCCGCTCAACCAAACGATAGCAGCTAGAATTTCAACCACTCCCCTCTCCTCCCAGGAGGCCTGCCCCTCTGGTGGCAGAGATATATCCGTCAAAAGATCACGTGAAAAATTTTCACCCCCTCTTTCTGACCTCTCACAACCCCTACACCACCAACGCCGCTACTATGGCGACCCAAACACAGTCAAACCCGGAATGGCAACAAGAAGTCATAGAAGGAACAGCCTACGAACCCATGCAACTCTTCAACGAGCCCACGCTCCCCATCAGCCCAATTTACCCAATTATCACCCTGGGAACTCCAATCCCCCAAACACCTAGCGCCAATGGCCAAGACTACCTCCTAGGAGGCTATGCGCCATCCAGCCCAGTTAACCACATCCAACGAAACCAAAACAACCCTAGCTTTATAGACATTAGCACGCCAAACAACTCCCAAAGAATCAGAGAAACCCAGCCTCAAGCCAAAAGACAAAGAAGCAACCAATCCTTGAACTTAACCTCAAAATACGCCCTCATGTCCCACCCAGAAACCTCCGATGACGCAATTATAGCATCTAGGTCCCTTCTGTGTAAGGCGATTGAGCTTGAAGACAACCAGCCCAAGAAACTCGCTCTCATGGACCTACTCAACCTCTTCCGGGACTATACCGAGGGAAAACCACTCAAAAACACAATTACCACCCTTACCAACTCAGTCAACAACCTAGAGAACATCGCAAGGCGCCTTCCTAAAAGAAGCTACGCATCGGTAACCACAAACAACAAACCTACCACAGACACAGACAAAGACAACAGTACTCAAGGCCTCATAGACCGGCAACTCAACCACGCTCCTCCTCAAAAAACAAACATGGACAAGAAGAGAGACGCTTTTAAAAAAGCTGCTACTGAGAAAAAGAAAGCCATTAAAGCCCAGCGTCTCATTCTCATCGAAGACCACCTTCAACCATTTAGCGACTTACAACCAATTACCCTCAGAGACACTATTAACAAGGAATTCAAAGCTCGTTTTAATGTCAGCCCCGCAATTAGCACAGTCTCCAGATCACGAAACAACAACCTTGTCCTTACAGCAGCAGAAGAATACAATGCTAAATTCCTGCTTGACAGAATCGGAGCTGTCCAAAAGGTACTTTAATTCAAAGAGGCAAGAGTCGACGCTATCAAATACCAAGTAGTAATCCACGGCATCCCAATTAAAGAATTCAACTCTCTCGCTGGCCTAGCACAACTCAAAGATGAGATCCTCACTTTTAATAAGAGCCTCAACCTAGAAATCGACGACATCCCTCACTGGCTTACCTCAAAAGATAAACGAGATAGCGGCCTACAACACCAAGGATCAATCGTTGTAGCTTTCAAGGAAGAAAGCCAAGCAAACAGAGCACAAAGAAACAGACTTAACCTTGCAGGAATCAGCGCTAGAGTTGAGCACCTCCGGAACACGTCGAGGAAAATGCAGTGTACTAGATGCCAGGAAGACGGGCACCCTCTTAAATACTGTAAAAACCCTCCAAAGTGTAAATTCTGCTCCCAACAACACCAAAGCTCGCAACACAAATGTCGTCAGTGCGAAGCTCAAGGCGGAGCCTGCGTACACACTACCACCGATGCTATCACAGAATCCCAATGATAGAAAGCCCGATCAAAATCATCTCTTTTAATGCTAACACTACATCAGAAGCCATGGAAAACGCGCTAGAAATAGCTGTCCAAGTCAAAGCAGACATTGTACTCTTCCAAGAACCATGGTTTCACAATGCACGAAACAGACAAAATTACACAGCTGTCACCTCAACAGCACATGGCAGATTTACGCAAATTCTCCCAAACCACTTGCTCAGCAAAAGGCCTCGAACAATTATCTATATCGCAAAAACCTTCAAACCCTCAGTCAGCCTCTCAAGAGAGTCACCCAGCGACACCGATATCCAGTTTATCGACATTACTGAAGGAGAAGAATCAATACAAGTAGTCAACATCTACAACCAGAAAGACCAGGGAGAGCACGAGAAAAGAACGTTCCAAAGACATCTACAAAACTACAATATTAGAAATAATACAATAGTCATGGGAGACTTTAACTCACACCACCCATGGTGGAACCCTGCCATTGATACCCCTAACCAAGAGGCCGAAGAGAATTCTCTTCTACAAGCTAGCCTCGATGCAATCGCTAGCGCACTCACAGAAGCAATCACGTCAGCTGCGGAAAAGCCAATTCCAAGAGCATATACTGGAACCTTCTCAAAGCCATGGTGGACGCCAGAGTTGAAAGAGTT
>CAJVRM010000419.1:15497-62515 GCA_911693285.1 Hymenoscyphus albidus | reverse complement strand
TATGATAAGAAGAAGACTATCGGGTTGTTCACTTGGAAGTGAACTCGTTACTTGTATCAAAGATGTCAAACTAATATGATAAGATTGATAACTAAGTTGAGCACGAAGCTCCTATCTAAATGGCAGACGTGCCAGTCTTATATAGAACCTTCGTTCTCATGATCGTCGATGGTCGCCGCGACCAAGACGACCTGGTCGTTGCAGTCGCTCGCGACCCAGCGATCAAAACTGGTCACGTGATACAGATGCTAAGAAATCCCTGGATCGCTTAGCTAGCCTAAGCATCCCTATTTGCTATAAGAGTGTGTGATGGTGCTTTAACCCGTCAGGACGCCGCCTGTTTCTTCACTTATCACATGCTACGCACGTGATTCGTGACAGTAGGTAGAGGAGATACCTTAAAGGCTCTAAGATTATATAGATATAAAGGGCCAAATAACTAGCTATTAATTTAATTACATACTATTTTAAGTAAGAATCGTACCTTATTGAGTAACTAATTTAGGTACGTTTTCTAGTGTTTTTGAGGTAGGTGGCTCGGATGCGCCAGTGCCAAGACTGCCACTTATCTTGTCCAGCGGGGTCTGGTGAGGCTCTCCCGTGGGTGTGGACTCGAGATCCATGTGGGGCAAGCGCCGTTCAGGGTCTGTGTGCTGGAGCTGTGACAGAGAGCCAGCGAGCTATGCCGTGCTCAGCCACAGTGGCTGGTGTGCAGGTGGAATCCAACGACATCTCGTCTCCAGATGTCAACTACTGTCACTCCTACCAAACTCATACACCTACGAGTACGGATATTTTGACAACCTCGTCAAATCTATCGCCACACCATAACTAAAGGATACCTATATCGATACTGGCTGCAATGTAATATGTGCACGCATGGTATCGCGAGGCGGTCTCTTCTCTAGCAGGCGACCGTAGTCACTGAAGGAGAGAGAGATATATATATATATGTATATTGTTTTCAGTTCAAGTTCCACGTCGGCTCCCATTTCCACTTTCCTTGATCCTCATCCAACCCAAAATTGAAATGGCACACGCAAATTTCAGATTCCCGATTCCCCCTCCTGCAGACGAACGTCAATACAGCTCAGCACGGTTCCTACTATTTTCCATATTGTCATGCCAAGTTTTTTATTGCATTGCTTTTACTGGAATTTGTTCATCTTCGCTGGATTTTCCCCATGAAACCCGCTCTCGTCTCTGGTATTTTTACTTCGTTCCAGGCATAAGAATTGCAACTCTTACGGGCTAGCTAGCATAAGTGAAGTGTAGGGTAAAAAACCCCTCAAAGTTACATTTATCATGCCTGGGATGTGGTAAAGGTCTGTTAGCGAGCGCATTCAGTCTTTGAGTCCGATTTGCAGCATTTCTCTCAAGCCCATGAGGCACCACTACTCTCTCAAAGTACCATCAGTAAGAAAGCCGATGCCATTCACGTCTAGTTCCTGTGCATGCTCTGCCAAGAAGATGTGATGCGCGTATTCCTCCCACCTCAACCACCTGCCGCTTGTGTTGGGGTAGTTGATAGCGATGCTGAGACTCTCGATGGAACTAATCCTGATTTTGTACGCTCGCTACTGGTATCCTCAAACGTCTGATAGGTGATGTACCTGCATGTCCGTCGATCATGTTTGGTTTGGAGTCCGTGCAAGGAGTTGTGCGGGGCGTGTTGTAACATATCACCTGGAGCCTCTCTCTCGCTCTCTGCCAGGGTAGTTGGTGCCTACGCGGCCACTACACCTCACCACATGGGGACAAGTGGCGGTGGGAGGAGCGGGGGGAACACAGTCTGGCTACTCTGCCATTCTGATCATTTTGCAGTCTTTGCCGTGTGTTAGCCATTCTCTACATCTGAGGTGATTTAGCTATTGCTTGATCAGCCTGCAAACCGTACTTACGCGTCCTCAAGCTTGGAAACCAGTCGCTTCTTCTCGCTTGCCTATATCTAGGAGCCTCCATGTATATATCCTTCCATTTGCTCAGCTGATGTGGTTTTTTCTAATTGAAGGAGTTCCACTCCTCAGTAAAACACCATCCACTTCACTCATATGTCCCCGGACTTCGGCGTCAAGTGCCCTGCTGGCAAAACAATGATTCACCGAGGGATTGCTAATAGATTTGCTAAGTTCATGAGTACCATACCATGCGTTCCAAAATGACCGCCTCCAATCAAACGCCAAGGCTAAAGCTTCCCTATCCAGTACCCTTGGATTGGAAAGACTTATCAACTACCCAACTTCGTGGGCCATGATGAACTCTTTTGTTGGTTGCATTCTCGCACCCTTTCAACGACCCAGACACTACATCTCAAATGGCGCCAAAAAACTTGTTGTGGATGTTACGAGAGGCTGCTGAGAAGGGTGCCAATAGAGGACTTACCCTCGAATATGACAATCCGCGAGCGGCTAAGAGCATTTCCCTCGTCACATACGCTACACTATACAAAAAGTCGCTTGTAAGAGGACACACTTTGTCTTCAAGTGCTGCTTTGACCAGAAACTCGATTGTGCTTCTCCATACATCTGATCATGAGGAGAGCATTTCCTGGTTTTGGGCTATTGTCGCTGCGGGGGGAGTGCCTTGTATTTTGACTCAAGTATTGAATCTCGATGAACGAAAGTCCTATATCCGCTCTTTGCTCAAGCTTCTTGGGAATCCACTCATTATCACGAATAGTGAGCTGATCACCCAATTATCGGATATTCCTCAAGTCCGCATTTTTGCTACTGAAAAGATCGATGCTCATTTACGTCCTCTCACCAATGAATTCAGCAAAGGTCTTCTCAAGGAAGCTTCCGATCTCGCGATCTTAATGTTGACTGGTGACATGAAAGCCATGCATATTACACACGAAAACGTAATGGCTTCTCTGGACGCAAAGATCCAACTACATTCGACAACATCGCGGGATATTTTCCTCAATTTGAATACTTTGGATCATATTGCCAACCTCTTTGACACTCATTTACATGCTACTCGACTTACAGCTTCTCAAGTACATGTTTCGCAGACATTGCTACTTACGCCATCGAAACTACTCGATAAACTAAGTTATTACAAAGCTTCATACACCTTTGCACCCAACTTCTTTATTTGGGATATTTGTCAAGAATTTGAAGCGGAAGTCAAGACACATCAAGCCACGGATAAGGACAACTTTAGCAAGCGCTTCGATTTATCATGCCTGAAAGGATTCTTCTCAGGATGCGATAAAATCAATATCACGGAGACCTGTGTTCGTTTTACGGCCTTATTACAAAAGTTTGGCGCTCCAAAATCCTTCCTTCGACCGTCATTAGCTTTCCCGGGGACTTGTGGTGGAGCTCTCTATAGCTTTGATTGCCCTGCGTCAGATATCAAAAATAGGAAACAATGGTGCTCAGTTGGATTCCCGACAAGTGCAGTGAGTGTTAGAGTTGTGGCTGATGGCGGCGGTGCTATCGAAAAAAACGAAACCGGCCATTTAGAGCTATCTGGACCAGCAGTATTTTCAAGATATTTCAATGACATAGCTGCTACGGTGAAAGCATTCAGTAGGGACGGATGGTACAAGACTGGTGAAATGGGCTATTTTGACAACAGTGGCGCTCTCTATGTAAGTCATCTTACCATAAATTATCGCAAGGAATTGAAATTCGTCTTAACTAAGAGAAGCATCCCGGTGTTTCAAAACAAGTAATTCTGCTCACTTACGGGATGCTATTTCGAGACTTTTAGCCACAACATCATTATCTTCCATGCAATCAACTAAAGCTGACCTCGGTTTCTTGATCTTAGATTACGGGGCGACATGATGATTATATGCGTATTAATGGGTAAGCCTCTCTACTTCTTGCGAACGCAATGCAATTTTTAATATGAATAGAATGAAACTTTCTCCAGTAGCTATTGAGAATGCCATCTTGTCAACGAAAATTTACGGTATCATGTCTTCTCGTCTTATTGCATTCCCGCATCGTCAATCCGACTTTAACACTGATTCAATTTACATCGTCTATCGACCAATTTTTAATGCAGCCGTCGACACGAACCTTCGACTTACAACGTCGGCCGCCATTTCACAGGCCGTTATTCGATTTTTTGGGGTCCGACCATGCAAAGTCATCCCAATAGAAGAGCACCAGCTTCAACGCACCGCTATAGGAAAACTCTCTCGTCCCAAAACCCGCTTAGCTTTCGAGAAAGGAGCCTATACTACCTGCAAAAGCGCAGATATGAATCTGGCAAATTCAATCAAGATGCAATTTCAACTGGGAATCAAGAACGAGTTCGGAGCGACACACTTGGAACAAACCATTCTCGGGATCTTTCTAGATGTTTTTCCACCAGGTAGCTCGATGTTATCTATCAAGCCGACCAACGAGCTTCTGGACCCTGGTACACCACTTTTTGACCTGGGACTTACATCCTTTGAAATTATGAAGTTCAAGTTTGCGCTACAGACTCGATTGAAGATGCCTGATTTTTCTGTCCGGACGTTGTTTGCGAATCCGACAGTCAGGGAACTTGCAAATTGTATCAGTACAGGGGATTATGTGTATTCTCCTGTTGCCACGCTTCGGTTGACGGGGGAGAAGACTCCGCTTTGGTTTGTGCATGATGAGTTGGGTGATGTTTATTCCTTTATTGGTTTAGCGAGATTAATGTGAGTTTTAACCCCAAACGATGACATTCGTCCACTCCCTCCCTGTAAGGGCTGGCAAGCTCATTGGTACAAGACCACATACTAACACATCCCACAGCACCAACCGACCAATCCACATCCTCCACCTCAACCTCAACCCCAACCCCAACAGCCCCTTCCCCCCTCTGCCTGCCCTTTTAACAACTTACCACAAAGCTCTCACGTCCATCCAACCGCACGGCCCATATGCTCTGACCGGTCTCTCCTCGGGCTCTATCCTCGCTTACGAACTATCCAAGCGCCTCAAGAACGTCCAATTCCTTGCCTTTATTTCTCCTCCTCTTCCGCCTCGCCCGCCGCTCGCTACTGATATCGTCGGCAAACAAGATTACGCACATAAACTATGTCACATCGCAACCTCCTTCGGTCTCCTCACCCCCGAAAACGTGAAAGCCATTTTGAATAAACTACATCCTCCGATCCAAGACCCAGAAAGCGTGTGTTTAGATGAAGTTATCAAGGCCGCGGGTGCTGAGGCGATGAAGGAAGTTGGTGTTGATGGACCAGCTCTTCATCTGTGGGCGAGCACTAGTTCGAGTCTCCAACAAGTTATGAGGAAGTGGAGCATTGAGGGGAAAGTCAAGGAATTGGATGTTTTTACCGTTCCTGATGGGGGATTGGGCAAGTGGAAGGGGTTTGTTGATGGAGAGTGTCGGTTTTGGAAGGTTGGTGGTGATGGTGGTAGTAGGGGGAGGGAGATTATTCAAGGGGGTGGGATGAAGGAGTTTGTGGGGGTTTTGGGGGAGGCGATGGGGAGGAGGGGGGTCTGAGGGGTGGAGTTGCCTTGGTTTTGGATTTCACCTGTTGAGGACTTTTTTGGGTAGTTGGTTGGGATGAGGATTGGGTTGATGGGGCATGGGAGATGGGAGATGGGAGATGGGATTGGGGCTTGATTACCTACGTAGTCGATGCATAGCTAGCTAGCTAACGGTTTGGGGATATTGAAAAATATGATCCACACTATTGTATTCCGAAGTGAGAGGGGGTTACAAAGTTGAGAGACTTCAAGGTCTACTAACGTGAAGGTGAACACCAGCTAAATGTTCTTCGAACTTACTCTACATCGATTGCATAGGTAAAGGCTAGGTGGGTGGGAGGATGGGAAGGAGTTGTGAAGTGGAGTTGAGATCGTGATGGTGGTTACTGTGATTCGATAGTTATGCTTACCATCGTGCTTTAGTGGGTCAGGGGCTGTGCTTTGGAACGTGGGATTTAGTTTGTGGGGTGGGAGGGGTTTAGGGAGTGGTAAGTGGGAGGAGACTTGGGCTGATTCACGGATTTTATATGAAAGAGTTCAGAGTTGAGTTGAATTCTCAATGAATTGTAAGTTCACCAAGCCCCAATGAAGCACTTCCATGCTTGCAAAGTGCGATTTCATGACTATAAGTATTCGTACACAAGTTGTCATGAGTAAGATGACAAATTGCCCATGGTTCAGGTTGCCTGTTTGTGTTCTCGTCACGGCACTTCATTATATTACTAAACGGTGATGTTAAGGTGCTTAATGTAAACATTTAACAGATAGTAAGTAGTATAACATTGTGATTGTGAAGAGGGTCAGGTGAATAGAACGAGTGAGGATAAGGTGGAGATAGCAGTTGTTCACTTTTCTAAGATGACTAGGTAGGTACTGACCTCCACCAGCCAGTTACAGGCTGACCAAGCGACCTTCTTGTACTAGTGCATTTTTAGCGAGACGGTGTAGGACAGGGGTTATTCCGAAATCCTAAAATAGTAGTTTGAGAGGAGAGCGTAACTGAAATCACTAGCGTAATTTTAGAGAGACAGAGTAGGACAGGGTTTAAAACGAATCCTAAAATAGTAACTTGAGAGGAAAGCGTGACAAGAGTAGTTAGCGTAATTTTAGCGATACGGTGTAGGGCAGGGGTCATACCGAACCCCTCAGTTTGTAGCTTGAGAGAGAGCGTGACTAGAATCACTAGCGCATATTTAGAGAGACGGAGTAGGATAGGGTTTAAAGCGGATCCTAAAATAGTAACTTAAGAGGAGAGCATGAATAGAATCACTAGCGCATTTTTAGCGAGACGGAGTAGGACAGGGGTTATGTCGAACAGTAAAACAGTAACTTAAGAGGGGAGTGTGACAAGAGTAGTTAGTATGATTTTAGCGAGACGGAGTAGGACAGGGTTTAAAGCGAATCCTAAAATAGTAGCTTAAGGGGAGAGCGTGACAAGAGTAGTTAGTGTGATTTTAGCGAGACCGTGTAGGGCAGGGGTTATGTCAAAGTACTAAAAGTATGGCTCGAGAGCCAGGTGGCTGGTACCCCTACAGATAGTGAATTTCCTTTTGTCCTTGAGAGCGTTCATGTTAGTTGCGACTCCCTCACTGTAGAAGGGTGAGCCTATGCACTGAAGTATAGTACTTAGTACAGATTCTTGTCTGATTGACTACTATAGGTGTCCACTCTCCTATCGCCAATCTACCTTTCTACTCTTCTGAATATCTCCTTCTTTGCTAGCATTACTTTACCTGTGTAACAATCTCTATATGGCTAAGCCTCTGAATCACAATGTACCGTGTATACAAGCTGTACATATATATCGCTAGATATAAGTCTTGTTATACTCTATATAGTTCTTATACGGTACTAGCTCAACTGCCACTTCTTCCTCAGTATCTTTGTGGATAATGACTCAAACATCCATAGCCCACAGATTACTATTGTTCCACAACCCATCCTAAGCTAATAAGTCTTCGTTACTCTTCTGAACAAACTTGAAACTTGCTTTTGAAACTCTCTTTTGAAACTTGCTTTTGAAACTTGCTTTTGAAACTCTCTTTTGAAACTTGCTTTTGAAACTTGCTTTTGAAACTTGCTTTTGAAACTTAAGTGTACATCTCCAGACCTTCTGTCTGTTTTGATATCTGACGAGACAACTAACGTATAATTTGAACTGGTCTTTACTCTTCCCAGAATGAATGTGACCAAATTTCTTCCTCTCCTTATGCCCACGATATGATGGTGAAATGCTCAATATCATGCCAGCTTGAGGCTATGGAGAAGGCTGTGTTCAAGAAAGGCGCTGTGTCCTGCGATGCCTTTTTCAGTTCTGGTAAGACATTATGTCTAGCCATGATTGGAGTGTTTACGGCACTCCATAATGACCAGAAAGTCGTAATGGTCTAAGATAAAAACTTTGATTCATCTTGCCTTTTGAAAATCTGGAATGGTGAAAGTCGTAAACCGACAGTAAGTAGATTATCAGCAGTGGAATTTTTGCTGAATGATCCACGTACGGAATGTGGCTTGGATTGAAGGTGAAAACAGAAGAAAGACTTCTGGTAGTCGGGGTATCAGAAGGCCCAGGGCTCTGGTGGTTGGAGATGTCACAGAGGAAGCTATGAAAAAAGAGACACCAGGAGAGTCTTGAATGTGTCCACGAGACGGATATACCATAGAATCTCAGCCTCTTCCCAGTTCATGTAGCCTTGTAAGTGGTCACTTTATCTTGGGTGAAGACAGAGGGCATTTCACATTGGGCTAAAGACTGAATAACTATTCAGAGGAACTTCTATTTGTTTTTGTATTTGAATGCCTATATATTCCCTGCGCCTCCTGGTACCTCAATGTAAATGGAGATGAGAGATCTTCATAGCAGATTGACTAGTGATGTAAGTGATTCCCTTTGAAAATGTCCATGCTCATAAAAGACCAGAGCATATTTTTATGAGTTTCCGCTTTTGATTGATCCCTGAATAGTTAACTATTTACAGTAGAATTTATGGCTGATTCGAATGCATGGATCGTATTCTCATATAACGCATTTGTTCCCTCGTCCGACGTATCTGTCCCTGTCCACAACCCGCCGGTTGTCCCTTGGAATAAAATCCGTCTTAGATGCTTGGCCAGATCTGATAAATTCTTAAGGTTCTCTGGAAATTCGGAAATAATGCTCTCAAATTCTTCTGGTTGCATATCCACCTGTTTCATCTGACCCAACTGAAATTGGTCTCCCTCAGTCCAATCGCACAACCGGCTTGTTTCCGGTAGCTCCTCTGATCCCCCACAAATGATCACATACAAAAGGACATACAGAAAAGACTCAAGATCATGACGATAGGTGTGTGTTGAGCCAGTCAGTTCTCCAATTGACATGAACCGTCCAGCCCCAATTATCTCACCCTTCTTTGCGATCTTTCTCAATTCTCTCACCACTTCCATGTCGATGAGTACTCCCCTGGGATCGCTTGATGAACTTGAATCACAAATCAGGATATTACCATCGGAAATTTCTTGATGAAGTATCTTCCCATCCTGATACAGGGATCGATGACATTTTATGGCGTCCCGAAAGGCCTCTAGAAGCTCAGAAACTGTCTCAAAAGTATGTAGTGAACGACCAATTGGGGAAACGACTGTGCAGCAGAACAGACTATTCTTGAATGGTACAGCGAATTCCAATTCTGTGCCTTGAGAGCTCGTAGACTGCACCTCTTCTGTATAGTTAAGAATGCCTGTAGCGCTAGATCCCCTGGAGTCATAATTCGAGAACATCAAACGAGATCCAAAAACGAGGCCCCCTCGCAGATCCTTTGTGCTATCGAATTCTCCGTGGAAGACTGGCTCAGACACACCGCAAACCTTCTTCTCTTTGATTAAATCCAATATCCGCTTCTCAAAAGATCCCCAAGTTGGTCGCCACTTTAGTTTGACAACAAGATCCAGTTTATTCGAGTTTGAGTGGCGTGCGCGGTAGCAAACCAACCCATCACTGATGAAGTTCTTGTCTTTCGTGGATGTAGATGCGATCGGTTGTCTGTCCAAGTAAAGGTTCGCTATACTTGTGCTGGCGTCGAGTTGATACTTGATGTAATTTCCATTGATGTCCTCTTGCATCAAAGTGCTCCCACCTCGCTCCTTGTGGCTCATCAAAAAGTATCCCGCCATGACATTCACGAGCTGATCTGGGTGTTGGGAAATTGCAAATGGGTCACAACTGTACAATCCAGATCGGTCGAATACCCAAAGCTCCATCATATCCCCGATAACGTAGAATCCATGCAAAAATCTCCGGATAGGCTGGCTTGCGAATACTTCCCGAGCTTGTCCACAAAGGCGCAGAAATCCCGCTTTGTAAGTACCCGATCGAAACTCTCCGATAACTTGAACACTAGCCCAACTACTCTCATTCGGTAGTGACAATACTATGCTTCCACCAAAATGATGAGACGGTGCCTTAGAATATTTGTATTGGGTATCTTGGCCAGTCAAGAAGATCGCTTGAAAGCGCAAGAGCCATTTGTAAAACCCAGAATATGTCTTCAACTTGTAGCATTCTGTCCAACGACCATCTCGAAACTTCAAATCTAGTACTTGCAAGATGATTTTGGTACGGTTGGACCAAGGCTTTTCCACAAAGTATTTATCGTAGAAACCCTCGACGGCGCCAAATATATATCCATTGATGTCTTCCAGGATGGCCTCTTCCAGAAGGGAACTAAGGCGGAGGCTCTGTGATGGAAGTGAAGCTTGGTTGTTATAGTGACTTGATGGTGAGGGTGTCATCGCTGCATCCATGATGGGCTAAGTTTGGCATTCGATTGTCGGAGATGCCATCAAAAATTGCGCTCCAATAACGGCGTCTTATTTAGGGCCAGGAAAAAACGATTCAAAAGTCTGTGACAGACCTGACAGACTCTTGGTCAGTGCCGGGATCTGATTTTCACCGATGCCAAGTGAATAGTTAGCACCGTAAACTTGACCTTCATTCACTAAGCGAGTGTCGAGGCTTGGCAAGTTCTTTTGAAAGTCTACCTCAGCTCACTCCAGCGCCAAGTGACACTTGCATCGAATTCTTCAGCCTATGAACCTGGACAGATCCGAACAATGTAGGCGGATACTGTTCTTTAGAACCAGAAAGACGCTGATGGGAAAATAGAGGAGGTGCCTTATATCCTTACAGCTCCCGCCCTTTATAGTGGCCAGCCCCTCTGATTGAAACGGAGGTTGCCGCCCAAACTCTAAATCTCAGTTCTACAAATATCCAGAGATAGACTCGCCCTTGCTGCTTCACCAGATTGAGAAGTTTTCGTCTTACTCCATTCGCTCAATATGGCCGTCTCGCCAATCCCTGCTCAGGAACTTGTATCTCAATTTCAGGGCACCTTTTGATTCCGAGCGTTTTTCTTGATCAATAATGAAAATTGCTAGATGATAGATGTCGGTCTGAACGTAGTAGAAATTTATGACAATTAAGGATACGACGCCATCAAAGAGAGCTATCTCTATTTGATAGGTCGGAACTACCTACCGGCGTCGTTGTAACAAAGAACTTGTGCAACACCGCATGCTTTATTTATTTTCAATTTCTTTATGACTCGAACGATGTTTGCATCTCAAACCATAAAATCTTACATGAAAATGTAAAGTTAAAACACGAAGGGAAGGTTGTCTGGTAGCTGCTCTCTCTTTGAGTCACTCAAAAGTAGCTCCATAACACCAGGCTAATGAAATAAAATTTGACGGGCACGAGAGTGTTTTCCTTCGAGGTGGAAGTATCATGAACTCGCCAAATTTAGACAAGTTATCAGGAAGGTTGCCCGTATATCGACGTATTGTAAGCATCATGTATTCAAGCACGTATTGCTTACTAGAAATGAAAAGACATTATTCCAGAGTGAGCAAGCAACAAGTTACTACGATAGTGTGTGTCTAACCTGAGACATTTTACGTAGATTGGGGTCAGTTCCTCGGTGGATAATACCGAAGGGCATAACCGGCAGAAGAAAGCAGGTGAAAAACTGACTTCCTTGTAGGAATGCTTTATAGCGTTAGCATATTTTGCAGATGCTAACTCCAAAGTAACTGATCTTAAACTAAACGTCTAGTGAGGAGGACTTCCGCCAGACGTTCTTAGGCAATAATAATTACCTTCTTTGGTAATTTGAGTTCGTTAGCTCATATACATTCCTACCATTCAATCTGTATTAAGCAGACCTTCCTCTTCTCCAGACATATTTCAAACAATATAGAGGTTGGGTTTAGCGAGGTATTAATAGGCAGAGAAATTTAAGAAACGTCGAGGAAAATAAAGGAGAATAGTTGTAAAAACTTATAAGTAATAGTATATAAGTAATGTTATATGATTCTAGCCTATAACTATATATAACTATATCTAAATATTATACTTTACTTTATCTTTAATATTTAGTAGTAATACTTAAGACTTAAGTTTATTTTTAATTCGTTCTTGAATCTAGTTTTTATTAGCTCTAGAATAAGATACTAGAGAATCTCCCTTCTTATAGTATCTTATTTTATAGCGTTATCATACGCTTTATAATTAAGTTATAGATAAAGTTATAAGTATTTCTTATAAATATTAATATTACTTTTAATCTATTATACCTTAGTATTAATAAGTATTTAGCCTCTAAAAGTTAGATTATAAGATTAAACGCTTACTTTAATACTAGACTGAACCCTTATCTCTTATTTATAAAACTTTATACTAAATATACTAACTAAGAAACTAATAACTAAGAGTTTAAAGTTTATTTAAAAGGTTTTCTTAAGTAAGATAGCTAATAGAAATAGAAATAGTATTAAAAGTAGTAAATAATCCTTTTCTAGTAGAAAATAAACCACTAGTAAAAATAAATAATCTTTTCGTAAAATAGGTTTATGAGGAAATAATAACCTAGGTAAAAAATAATAAAATCCTTTTCTTTTTTCTTAACCTTCCTTACTTTTCCGCTAGGTATATTAAATACTTAAGATTAAGTAGATCTAAATATAGCTTTTATCTAGTTTTAATAATAAAACTAAGTTATAATTTAATAGTTTATCTAGCTTACTTAGTAGATCATAACTATAATATAAAGTTATTAAAAATAAGTGATAGGAAATCTAGAATAATAAGAATAAAGTTAAAGTTAAAGTTAAATTTAAAAAGAAAACTAACTTCTCGTTTAAGTGGTATTCTAGTAAAATAGTATTTAGAACTTCTAGGTAAGAAAAATCGTATATGGTTTAGACGCTTTGTATATATAAAAGGAAAATAACTCAGCTCTTTATCTCTTATATAAGTTATACATATAGGAATACTAAAAGAGTAATCCTACTTATAAGGTTATATTAAGCCTATAACGTATTTAAAACTTTTGTAATTAAAGTATAAATAAATTAGGTTATTATACTATAATTCTATAGTTTTAGAATCCGCGTACGATTATTATAGCGGGAGTTATGTAATTTAGAAGTTATTACTCTCTAATTACTACCTTTAAAGTATAACCGTACCTTATATTCACTAGGTACCTAGGTACCTACGTAGGAATACTAAAGCTAAGAGTAGTAGTATAACTACTACTCTAGCGCCTATATTTAGCTAGACTCCTATTTAAAACGTATACGAATCGAGTATAAATAAGCTAAGTATTTAGGCTATATTCTAGTATTCTCGCGATACTATTATAATATTTATAGCTAGTAGAGTATAAGCTAGTATACCGAGAGTATAACGTAGAACGTAAGCGAAGAGTATCTAAGCTCTATATAAGGCGTATAGCTATACCTAGCTATACTAAGAGTCGTACTAAAACTACTACTCTCGCGCCCGTATCTAGCTAGAACCGTATACAAGATATATATAGATCGAGTATAAATATCCTAAGTATTTAGATTATATGCTAGTATTCTTATAACACTATTACGATACCTATAGCTAGTAGAGTATAGGCTTAGGGCTAGTATACCGAGAGTAAAACGTAGGCTAAGAGTAACGTTACGTTATACTAAGATACTAAGCTAAGAGTATTCGAGCTTCGTATAAGGCTAAAACTACTACTCTCGCGCCTATATCTAGCTAGAATTGTATTTAAAACATATATTGATTAGATATAAATAATCTAAGTACTCTAGCTATATTCCGGTATTCTTACTATACTTATATAATATCTATAGCTAGTATGGTATAGGCTAGACGAGTATAACCGTGAATCTTAGTAGGGTACTAGGGGTATATCGCTTAGCGCTATAATATATAATCTATATTATAAGTACGTTTTTTTCTTATTATTTAAGTCTCTAATTAGGTAAGTTATTATTATTAAAGTATAAAACCTTACCTAAAACATCTACTTAAAAGCCGGCGGGTTCGCTCGAGCTAGCGTAGCTAGCTAGGCGTGCCCGTAACCTAATTATATAATAATAAATTGATATATATATTTATTTATTAAATTAACTTATAAAGAGACTAGTGGACGTAATTAGAGAGCGACGAAGGCAAGCCTACGAGCCCGACTAGCCTCGTAAAGGATTAAGATTTTAGTCTTAACTAGATTATAAAGATAATTATTAAAGAGATAATTATTATAATAGTTATAATAGTTATAATAAGTAGGAATAAAGTAAATAGTTTATATGAACTTATAAAGAATAAAAAGTATTTATAATTAAGGAATATTCTTTAGATAATAACTTAGAAGATAGATATTATAAAGTATACTCTAATAATAACAAATATAATAACTTTAATCGTTATATTTTAATTAATTTAGATTTATAAAAGACTAAACCCTCTAAATAAGCTCTTACTATAGTATTTAACCTTAAACTAGATCTACTTACATGCCTACTTATAAATAGTTAACTATAAGTTAACTGGATTTAAATTATAATTTAAATATAATTAAATATAGTTTAAGTAACTTTAAACTTAAGTTAATAGTATAAAATAGGTTAAATTATAAATTAAAAGTAAGTTAAATAAAAGTTAACTAAAAAGTTAAGTAAGAATTAAGTAGAAGTCGAGTAAAAGTTAAGTAGAAGGTAGATTGAAGTTAGATTAAAGTTAGACTAAATTTAAACTAAACTTTAACTAAATTTTAATTTAAATAGATTTTAAATTAATATAAATATGTATATAAACTATATTTAAACTTAGAACTTTAAATAAAAATAAAAATATATATTAGAAAACTTATAAAGAACCTTACTTAATAGATATTATCTTAAATAAAGCCTAGAAATACTTTAAATAATATTTTCTTTATAAAAAAAACGTAATATTTCTTTTCTTTTCTAATTTACTCTTTATTTTATATAACAACTAGCCCTAATTTTTGTATCTCTATATATATTAGACTTGCGCTATAAGTCTACGGACCCCCGAAGTTTAGCCGACGCAGTAGGTAGCGGAGGGCGGGCGGGGTACTCTATAGCCGGGACTAAGGTGACGCTAAGACCTAGCGCGACGCCGTCGGTGCAGAGGCCACCCGATTATCCTACCTTTGCGACTACGACTACCCTTGAAGTACTCGACAGCCCTCCCCTCGAAGCGTACGACAACGACCACTAGCACGACGGTTACTTGTGCGAGGCCGTACGGTATATGGTAGTATGGCTAGTATATGGTGGTGGTATAGCATGGCATATAGTGGTAGTATAGTATATGGTCGCGGCATGACTGGCATGTTGTGGCATGGCTAGCATATGGTGGTAGTATAGTATATAGTAGTAGCATAGCTGGCATATGGTGGTAGCATGATATATGGTCATAAACGGCCGTGTTTCGTAGGAGTAGTACAGGCACGAATATAACGCGAAATCACGTGATTGTGTATCTTTAGTAGGTCTATATTTACCTCAGTAATCTCCTTCCGACTATAATCTAGACTATACTTCTAGTATAATTCAACTATAATTCGACTACAATTAGAGTATAGTTTAACTAATATTTCGACTAATTTAAGAAGTTATCCCGGGATTGTTGTATCTACTTAGACTATTAGCTAATTATTATCTAACTATACGCTAGAGTATAATCCGACTATATTCTAATACATTCTCGCCTAGTTCAACCTACTTCAAATTAAAATTAGATAGTAATTAGCTTAAAGTTAAACTACATTTTAACTAAAGTTAAAATATAGTTAGAAAGAAGTTAAAATATTTATAGTACGGCTGTAAGGTATTACTAGTATATAATAGTAGTATATAGGCCTAAAAGGGCGTATTTCGTAGAAGTAGTATAAGCACGAAAATAACACGAAATCACGTGATTTTTTTTTCTTTCAGGCTATTTCTAAGCGATTTAGAGTTTTATTTAACTAGGGTTAAATTTACATTAGAACAAAATTAAACTTATATTAGACTTAAGTTAAACTAGCATCGAAAAAAACGTTATCCTAGAGTCGACCTAGGGTTAATTCCTAACTTAAGTCTAATAAAAGCTAAACTTATATTAAGGATAAGTTAAACTTAAGTTAAGTAAAAGTTAAACTTAATTTAGATAATAATTAAACGTAATTTAACTAAAAATTAACTTCTAGTTAACTACTATATAGTACTATACTAAGGTAATTAAAACTTAGTTAGTTCGTTAACTTATGAACTACTTAAAATATAGTTAACTACTATTATTATAAAATTATTTCTCCTTAAATAATAAGCTTCATAGTTATCTCATATAAGATTAGTATTATAGCTTATAGGCTAGTACTATATAAGTGGAAGACTAAAAATCTAATAAAACTCTACTAGTAGATAAAATCCTAGTAATTACTTAAAAGGTTCCTTTAGATATTACTATACGCGGTTTTATATATAAAGGACATTATATTATAGTAGTTTTTATTTAGTTTAAAAAGAATAAAAACTAGTATAAAGTTTATATAAATTCTAGAACTAATATAAGTCTTATTAATAAGGAAATTTTTAAGAAGATTTAGCCCTAAGCTAAGCTTAAAGTTAATATTAAACTAATTTATTTAATAGAAATTAGTAATACTTTAGTAGTTTTATTTAAAAGCCTTCTTTTAGATATATTTTTTAAAGAAATTAATGATATTATAATACTAGTTAAGAAAGGATCTAAGAAACTTATAATTATATACTTTAAATAAAAAGTCTATATTATAAATAAATTAACGTGCATGTATAGCGAACCGGCCAAAAAAGCGAACCGGCCAAAATTTTCTACACTCGCGATGGAAATTGTAAGAATTCTACCACAACGCCTCTAATTAAAAAACACTATTCAGAAATTTCTTCCTCAGATACTTCCTCTATAATATTACAGGTGCGCGTATTATGACCAGTCTCTCCGCAGTTGCCACAGCGCCGTGCACGTGATTCTTCCCTCGGCTTCCGACCACTACTTCTCTTTATTTCCTGCATTACCTGCTCACCAACGTCTCTATCATCCTGTAGGTCCTGCGCTTCCTGTTGACTAAGTGATCCTCCTTGCTGTAGGCGTGTTTTTTTAGCTCTACGGCGCTTACTTAGTACTTCATTTGCTTGTCGAAGTCTCTGGTTCTCAGCTTTCAATAGTACTATCTGGTGCATTACTTTTGATGCACCCTTCGTAAACTGGTCAATGGCCTCGTAAATAGGGGTTGGAGAGCTACTTTGGTGGCGTAAAATTCGATCTTTAATAAATGCAGTCTGTGATAAGGCTTCAGTAGGGTTATTTGGTGTCTGGGAAACCCAAGGCTGAGCGGAATACGGGGGGGAGTTTGGAGGCGTTGGCGTCTTTAGCTTAAGATCAAGTGTAGAAATTACACTTTCTGGGTCAAATGGAAGAAGCCCAGCCCCTCGGAACCCTCCTCGGATATTGCTTTCTGTCATTGCAATATTAAATGCGGCGTGGAAGGCAGGAAAGAAATCATCCTTAGTAATATGGATGATCGGAGCCCGCATCATATCTTCAATTTGCTGACCATATGCCCTTTTCAAAGGGCTAAAACAGCCAACGTCGAGTGGCTGGAGTATATGAGAAGAATGAGCAGGCATACAAAGAGTGATAATGTTGTTTTCCTTGCAATATTCCTCAAATTCGTCGGAGTGGTGGCTTTCATGGCCGTCGAGGACTAATAGACGATAACCACCAATAGATTGGGACTTTGTATGCTTCTCAAAATGTCGAATCCAATCCATGCCTTTCTCATTTGTTGTCCAACCATTTTCAGTAATAGCAATCACCCAGTTAGGTGGAAATCCACTGTTTTGGTACCAAGAAGCGAGGTGATTTTTTGCGGCAACAATCACAAACGGTGGAACACACCAGCCTTGGGCATTAACCCCCTGGATTACTGTAACCCATTCCCGATTACCAGGCTGTACTCTTTTTGCTTTTACACGTCCTTCTGAGCTTGTAATAACCATTGCAGTTGAGATAACGCCCATCATAAACCCAGTCTCGTCAAAGTTGTAGATATCTGCATCGTAGATTCCGTACTTCGCTATTGTGTTTCGTACAAGCTCAAACCAGCCACGAATGACTTCTGGATCTTCGCACTTAGCTCTCTGATAGTCGTATTTTCGTTGGAAGCGTGTCTGGAGTTCTGGGCGGCGCTTAACAAAGTTATAAGCCCAACGCGTCCCGACGCGTGGCGCGTCGCGTGCTTCAAGAAGTCGATTTGCTATATCTTCAACTACAGATATCCGCGGAGGAAATCCTTTTGTAGCTAGGTCGAGGATATGTTGAACAAGTACTGATTCCTCTAGCTCGGTCATTTCCCGTGAATTGGCTAAAGTATCGCGTCGTGAAGGTATACCAAGCAAACGTCGACCTAGCTTCCGGTGGTCTACAGAATAGGTCCTGGCAGCAGCTCGAGCACGTAAATCTGGGTCTTTTTGCATAGCTTGGATAGCTAAGACTAACTGGCTTTCGTCATTTTTCAGAGGCATCCTTCGTTGTAGAGAAATTTAATATCTCGTGGAGGTGTGGTGGGGTCGCCGGGTTTTGGCCGGTTCGCTTGTTTGGCCGGTTCGCTATACATGCACATTAGTAGAATTATTTCTAAATATATAGTAGTAGATATATAAGTATATTAATTTAGCTTAATATAAGAACTTTAATTACTTTTATTTTAATCTTTTTTAATATAACGTAGTCCACAAGCGAGTTGGATTCCCAAGCGAAATGGATTTTTTTTCTTGGCATTTTATAAATTCTTAAATATCTCACGACACAATTAATTAAATCAATTACAGTATTCAGAATCGGAATCCTCACATATTTCTTCTCCTTTTTGACAAGTTCGTACGTTATGGCCATGTTTCCCACATAGTCCACAGCGCCGGCGAGGTACTAGACTCGGGCTCGTACAATTACTATTTTCTACTAAAACCACTTGTTCTTGCGAATCAACATTACTAAGGACCCCTAAATCTTGCGCATCTTGGAGAGTAAGTGATCCTCCTTCCTGTAATCGGCGCTTTTTCGTACGACGACGCCGACTAAGTTGATCATTTGCTGTACGAAGTGTAGCATTCTCAGCTCGTAATAAAGCTACCTCAGTGATTGCACGCTGTGCACCCTTTGCAAGCTGGTCTAGGCCATATAGAATCTGGGTCGGAGAACTATCTTGGTGTCGTAAGACCTTGTTTTGTATATATGACGTCTGGGAATATGCCTCTGTTATGTTATTTGGGGTCTTTGGTTCCCAAATAGCTAGGAGGCTTGTTGAGGTAGATGGACGTGACGGAGTCCTTGGACGTATATCAAGCTGTGAAATCACAGAATCTGGGTCGTACGGCACTAAGCCAGATCCTCGAAATCCTCCTCGAATGTTTGATTCAGTCATTGTCGTACGAAAGGCAGTATAGAATGTTGATAAGAAATCCTCCTTAGAAACATATGTAATGTGGAGTCGCATTAATTTCTCAAGTTCAGCACCGTACGACCTTTTTGACGCTCGAAAACATCCTACATCGAGTGGCTGGAGTCTATGAGAGGAATGAGCTGGCATGCAAAGAGTAATAATGTTATTACTCTTACAAAAAAGCTCAAAATCGACTGAGTGGTGGCTTTCATGGCCATCAAGCACAAGCAGCCGGTGAATGCCCTTCGTACGAAGCTTTGTATGCCGATCGAAATGAAAAATCCAATCTAGGGCTCGCTCATTTGTTGTCCAGCCATTTGTAGTTACAGCAATTACCCAGTCGCGTGGTAATTGGCTGTTTTCGTACCAGGAGGAGAGGTGGTTCTTCCCCGCCAAAATGATATATGGAGGCACTACAAAGCCGTACGACCCAACACCTTGAATTACTGTTGCCCATTCCCGGTTTCCTTGCTGTACTGTACGAGGCCGAGAAAGCCTTTCGGTACTTGTAACAACCATTTCTGATGTAATTTGGCCCATACAAAACCCAGTCTCGTCAAAGTTATAAATATCCTCCTCCTGAATCCCATATTTGTCAATTATATTTCGTACGAGGCGAAACCACGCGTTATACGCGTCTGGATTTTCGCATTGGACTCTTTGATAATCAATCCTTCGATTAAAACGCGTCTTAAGTTCAGGTTGTCGTCGTACGAAGTTCGAAGTCCAGTTCTTGCCAACGCGTCCTGCACCCCGCTCCGAGAGGATACGATTCGCCATATCTTCAACACAACGTACTCGTGGGGGAAATGATCGAAAATCTAGGTCGAGAATATGTCGTACGAGAACTATTTCTTCAATCTCTGTAAGTTTTCGAGATTTAGCGATAGAATCTTGTCGTGATAATATTCCATGAGTTCGATTAAGCAACGTCGTATAAGGTACTTTATAGATCCGCGCAACCTTCTTAACTTTTAAATGTGGGTTCGTACGAAGCGTATTTAACGCAAGGATCATATCAGACTCTGTCCAATGCTTAACCATTTTGTTTGTTAAGAAAAAACGCGCTCCGAATAAGTTTGTGTAGTGCCAAGAAAAAAATCAATTTCGCTTGGGAATCCAACTTGCTCGTAGACTACGTTATAAGAATATAAAACTTATAGTAGTATCATATACTATCCTTAAGTATATAAAGGAATACTAATTTCTATTATATAGGCTATATATTACTAAAACTATAGTTCTTAAAGAACTAGGTAAGCTTATAAATAAAGTTATTCTTAGGTTTACTAAATAGTTTAGAGTTATTATTATTATATAGTTTCGCGAGTTAGGCTACTTTACTATAAAACTTAGTACTAACTATAACTAGCATAACTACCTATACTAGGTCTAGGTTAATTTAAACGCTATTAGGGTTCTAGATTTATATAAGTTATTTTATAGAATAAATAGTTTAATCTAGTTATAAAGAAGGATTAAAGAACTAGTTATATCTAAATCTAGAGCTATATAAATTATAAACATATAGATTTAGGGCCTAGTTCTAGCTAAAGGGTTAAAGTAAATAAAAGAGTTAGTATGGTAGAAAGTATAAGTTAAACTGTAAGCTATTCTAAGGTTAAAGTAATAGAAAGTATTAGTGTTATTACTATAGTTACTAGTAGTATGAAGCTTAATGTTATTATATATATAGTAGGTTTAGATTTTAAGAGTTTTACTACTATTAATATAATAGTTATAGTAAGTTTAGATAGAATCTCTAAAGATATCCTTAGTTTTTATGATAGTTCTATTAATCTATAGTTTATAGAGAGTCTCGGAGGTTACTTATTACTAGTAGTATAGTAGAGTTAGGTTAAGTAATAGTAAGCTAAGTATTTATTATAAGAATAATAGTAAGTAAAGTAGGTAAATTAGTAAAACTTAGTCTATAGTTTACGTTATTACTAATTTAAAGGCTACTTAGCTAAGAGCGAGTTAAAGTAGGTTATAGTAAGGCTATAATTATCTAATTTACTTAGTAAATAGAACTAGAGAAGATAGTAGTTAAGCTTTAGGTTCTTTTATAATATTAGGTAGGTTAGATAGAAAATCTAATAAGTTTAATAGTAAAAGGCCTAAAGTAGACACTCTTTTTTAAAGATCTTATATTTACTCTATTACTATAGCTATATAAAGAGTAGTTACTTATATAAAAATTATTATAGCTTAAATATATAAAAAGTAAATAAGATTAATCTTTAGCTAGATTTAATATAATTTTATAAGAGTCTATTCTAGGGTATTTAGAGAGATTAGATATTTATATACTTCTTTAGTAGCTAGGTTATTTAGGTTTATAAATACTCCTTTAATTAAGAGGGTTTTTTAAAGAGATCTAAGTGGTTTTTATAAGACTTTCTAGATTTTATTAAGATTTTATTCTTTAAAGTTTTCTTTAAAGTTATCCTAAAAGCCTTTATTTAATCTATTTATTAATAAAGTTATTATTAGTACTATCTTAAAAGAGCTTTAGAAAGGTTATAATATTACTCTAGATTTTATCTTTATTAAAGTAGGAAGTTATTATTCTTAAGATTCGACTAGTAGTAGGTTCTCTTAAGAGGTATTATAAAGTACATATAGTAGGTAGAGTAGATAAGGGTTTTATACTCTTTCTTTTATTATAAGTTATAATATTATTTATTATCTCTTTATTATATTATTTATTTAAAGAAGATAATTTAGGGTAGGTTCTAGGGGTTTACTAAAGTACTTTCGATTATACTTCTCTTTTTTTTATAGTAATACTTCTTATAGTCTTTAGTATTAAGAAGTTAATTATTTATACTACTAGGGAACTACTAGCTTTAGTTGCTAGGGAGGATTCTTATCCTATATAAGTAGTTTAGGTAGTATCTTATAAGTATAAGTATAAGGCTTATATATATATAACTTATAAGAAATTAGACTATATTTAATAATAGATTAACTTCCCTAGTTATTACTAAGTCTAGTACTTACTCTTACTTAATCTTATAATGAAAGAAAAAAACTAAGTAGAAGAAGTAAATTATAAAGTTTTCTTAGCTAAAATAGAGTCTTAGCTATAATATCTTATAAAAGGTAAAAAGTTTATATTTATAATCTCTTATAAGGAATAAGTAAATATACTTTCTAAGAGAACTTTAGTTCTATATAATTCTAGTTATAAGTAAGTATAGAATAAATAGTTAAAATTATAAAAGAGTATTTAGGTTATAAAAATAAAAATATTTAATGTACTTTTTAAAAGTATAAAGCTTAAGGTATAAGCTACTTAAGAAATAGTCTTTAAAAGATAAGTAGTTCTAGAAGATTAAATACTTTATAGTTTTAGTATTAATTCTTACTATTAGGTTAATCTAGTAATATTATAAGTATAACTAGCTTATAGAATAACTAAATATCTATAAGAGTATATTAAGGTTATATAGTTCTTAGAGATTCTCTTAGTTAAAGTCTAAAGTATTATTAAAGTATTACTATAGTAGTAATTATTAGCTTTATACTAGTATATACTAGTAAGTAATAAGGAATTACTATAGATTCTACTCTTCAATTCTTAATATAAGTATATATATATATAAAGATTATAAAAATCTAAATTTAAGTAATTAGTAAACTATTATTATATATAATTCGAATTCTTTATTATCCTAATATTCTTCTTTAATTAAGATCTTAATCTATAAGTCTAAGTCTTCATCTATAATATACGCTTACTATACTAATTAGTATTAGAAAGTCTATAGTACTTAATACTATTATAGGTATTTAACTAATACTAGTAGAATATATAGATACGACCTAATAGATTAAGATTAAAGGGAAATAGAATAGAAAAGATAAATATAAAATAGTTATTAATTATTTAATAGATAATAGAGAGCTAGCTAGGAAGCGTAGTAATATAATATAATCCTACTACTAGAAATACTTAGTTATTAGAGCCGGATATAGTAAATATATTCCGATAACTAAACTTAGACTTCTTAATAATTCTTAGAAACCTATAAAAAGTATATAATAAAATATAAACTATACTAGAAAAATGATAATTTTATTATAATAAAGTATTATAATAAATAAAAGAAAGTTATAACTATTATAACTATAAAGATAACAGTAGTTTTTTAATAGTAGCTACTACTAGAGTAAAAGATATTAAGAAAGCTTTAAAAGATAAGGATAAGTTATTTATGAAATAGTTAGAATAAATACTATCTTTTGAAATTAAAGATATAATACTATTATTTTCTAAATAAGTAGTCGAAGAACTAGTATCTTATAAACTAAGTATTAATATAAAAATCGAAATCTATAAATAAGTAAATAAGACTCTAACTATATTAATACAAGAACTACTATATAATATATTTAAAGATAAATTATTAGTTTTAAGAAAATTACTTAATAACTTATAAATAAAGAGATTTATTGGGCCTTTTACGTTAGAAGTAGTAGTTTCTATTCTCTTTATATAAAAACTCAGTAGAGAGCTAAAGTTCTATTATAACTACTAAGTATTAAATATAATTATAAAGCTAGATGTAACGAATACTCAAACTGGCTAACTAAACTTGGCTGGGTGTTCGCTGGTTGGTATGCTATGATAAGAAGAAGACTATCGGGTTGTTCACTTGGAAGTGAACTCGTTACTTGTATCAAAGATGTCAAACTAATATGATAAGATTGATAACTAAGTTGAGCACGAAGCTCCTATCTAATGGCAGACATGCCAGTGTTATATAGAACCTTCTTGCTCATGGATCTGGTTGGATCCTAGGATCCCCAAGATCCATCCAGATCCAAAGATCCGTCACGTGACTATAATGAAATCCTTGGATCGCTTAGCTAGTCTAGCCGATCCCTATTCGCTATAAGAGCATGATAGTGCTTAACCTGTCAGGACGCCGCCTGGTCTTCACTCGTCACATGCTAACACGTGATTCGTGACACTAGACTAATGTTCTTTACTTTTTATACTAGAAACCTTAAGAAATATAATAAACGCCGACTAGCTTATAAAAGTTAACGTTATTTTAGCTTTCTACTAGATTTAAATAGTTATAAGCTATAAATATAAGACTATTTTCTATATAAGGTTTAGTATCTTTAAATAACTAGTAATTCTATTTAGATTAAGTAAAGCTCTAGTAATATTTTAATAATATATTAATAGTTTATTATAAGATTCTCTAAATATCTACTCTTAGCTTATATAAATAATATAGTTATTTATACTAAAGGCTTAAAAGAAGAATATTTTAAGAAGGTATAAGATATTCTCTATAAACTTTAAATAAAGGCGTTTTCTTAAATCTAAGAAAAAGTAAATTTATAAAAAGATAAATTAAGTACTTAGGTTTTATTATATATATTAAAGGAAGAAATATAGAACCTAACCCTAAAAAGATTAAAGCTATATAAAACTAGGTAGCTTTTAAGATATAAAAAGAAGTTTATTACTTTCTTAGGTTCTAAAATTACTATTAAATATTTATTATAAACTATTTTACGTTAGTAAAATAATTAATAGTACTAACTAGTAAAATGATTAATAGTACTAACTAGTAAAATAACTCTATTCTCTTAGAAAAAAGAGCAAGAGTTAGTATTTAAAGTTTTAAAAAGTAAATTTTATAAGGCTCTGGTACTAGTAAAGTAAGACTTTACTCTACTTATATTTCTAGAAATAGACTATAGTAGGTTCATAATAAAAGGCGCCCTTTTTAAAAAAGAGATAGAGTTTATTAACTAGTAGTTTTATTTTCTTAAAAGTTAAATAAAGCTAAAATTAACTATAATATTTATAATAAATAGATAATAGTAGTTATATCTTATCTAAAGTTTTAAGCCTTTAAACTAAAAGTAGCTAGCTCCTTTACTATCTAGAGAGACTATAAGAACTTTAAGTACTTTATAATAAAGAGATAGTTAATAGAATACTAGATTTAATAGTATAAAACTATAGCTTTATTCTAGTTTACTTTATATTATTAACTAGAAACTAAAGGTATTATTTTAAATATATTATTTAGAAAAGAATAAATACTTTTAAAAAGAATAATAAAATATTAAAGTTTAAACGCTTTTTAGAGTTAAACTATATTAAAAACTAGCTAGATCTAGTAAAAGAAGAAGAGGTAGTAATAATTACTTTATTAGTTTAATTACTAGCTATATAGTTTAAGTAGAACTTCTTACTTTAAAACCTAGAATCTTAAGCTTTATTCTAAGACTAAGAACTAAATAAGTTATAAAATAAAATAGTATAAAAAGATATATTATATAAGACTATTCTTTACTTTATTTAGAATAGTGACTAATCCTTTTTAAGTAAAGTTAAGATAAAGATCTAAGTAAATAACTATAAAGTTAATATAAAAAACTACCTATATTATTATAAGAAGTTATAGGTTCCAGGAGCTCTATTTTTATTAGAAGCTAATTTAAAGGGTAATCTAAACTATAATAAAATAATATTCTAAGAACTAAGCTTATTTAATTTATTTATAATTCGCTAGTTTATAAATACTTAAGCTAGAACCCTACTACTTTTATATTAAGATATAGCTTTTATTAGCTATTATAGTCTAAGTATATAAAGTAGTTTTTAAGAAACTATAACTATCATAAAAGAAATAAAATATAAAGAGAATATAAATATAGTCTTTTATAACTACTACTAGTTCTTAACTAATTCTTTTAGAAAATCTTTATAAACTTTATAACTAACTTATTAAATTCTTAAAAAAATTACTACTTGTAGGTTATTAGAAACTAATTAAGTAAGATTATAATATTATAAGTAATACTTAATATAAAAGTAAAAGAGTATACTAAAAAGTTTATAAAATACTAAGTATAATATTATAATATACCTTATACTATTACTAGTAATAGAGGTATAAACTAAATAAGTATTTTAGAAAACCTTTTACTACTTAATTAGTATATAATAAAAACTTAGCTCTACTTACTACTTATAAATCAATAAAAAACTATAAAAGCTAAACTAAGAGATATATATATATTTTTAAAACTTTATTAATTAAAAATAGTTTAACTAGAAACGCTAGTTTTCTATAACTTAACTAACACTTCATAAACGTTATTAAGTAAGCCTTAGAATAAGTTTATTTTTTATAATATATAAATATAATATATTTTCTCTTATCTTATTAAAAATAAAGCCTAATATAAATATAAAGCTATTTACGTTTAAATAGACTAAGGTATTTATAAATAAATTAAAAGGGATTACTACTTTATATTAAGTAAATATAGTAAATACTACCTAAAAATAAAAGGAAAGTATAAATAAGAAATAGACTCTAGTACTAATATATTAAAAAGCTAATAAAGTGTAATTAGATTTATATAACTATTATATAAACTAGTAAAAAAGAAGTCTAGACTATAAATAAAGTTATACTATTATTATTAAATAAACTAAAGATCGAAGACTATAAGAAAGAAGACTATAAGAAAGAAAGAAAGTAAAACCTATAAAATTTATTAATTTTCTTAATATAGACTAAGTTATAAAGCTAGAGGAGGAATGCTACTAGGGCTAGAAGTAGTAAGTAATAGAAAAGAAGTAGAAACTAAAAGAAACTTATAAAGTACTATTTTATATAATAACCTCAATAATAGAATAAGTTACTTTAGCTATAATATTTCTAGTAGCTAATAGTTAGTAATAAAAATATAATAAAGAATAGTATATTTATAAAGAAAGTAAACTATTTTTATAAAAAAGCTTTAAAGCTTTCTAAGTCTTAAAAGTCTTATAAATATTAGTATAAGCTGGTATACTAAAAAGATTATTAATTAATAAATATTAAATAAAATATAATCTTTAATAGTTAGTAGTAATTAAGCGAGTCTAAATAGTATAATTAATATAAATAAATTAAAGACTATTATAGTTACTAATATTTTTTAAATAAGGGTTAATAGAAACTTATGGATTTTTATAATTTTTCTTCTTTCTAGTATAAGTAGTATATAACCGAGATTAGTTTAACTAAGCTAGTTAGTAAATACTGGGTTAAAAGTATTAGAAACCGACTTATTTCTTAGTTCTTATAGTTAATACTTGTAGTAGTATAAGTAACGTAGTATACTAGAGTAGTTATTTTCCTAAATTAATACTAAGCGAATACTATAATAAAAATATTATTATTATTATTATTATTATTATTATTATTATTATTATTATTATTATTATTATTTAGAAAAGAAAGAGAAGAAAAGAAGGTAAAGGGAGGTTCTTATAATATAGTTTTTTATAAATAATTCTTAGGAAGATATATTTTAGTCTTAGGTAGTTATCTACAAAGTAATATAAAGTTAAAGTCGACCTAAAAGTGAGGTTAACCTAAAAGTGTAAATACGTTTAAGTTATTACTTAAAAGATAGACTCTAATACATTTTTTATAAGAGAAGGGAAGTAATATAAGAGGTTAGCCCCTAGAGTAAACTACTAGCTATACTAGTACTTACTAAGACTTACTAAGAGGGCTCCTTTTTGTAACGAATACTCAAACTGGCTAACTAAACTTGGCTGGGTGTTCGCTGGTTGGTATGCTATGATAAGAAGAAGACTATCGGGTTGTTCACTTGGAAGTGAACTCGTTACTTGTATCAAAGATGTCAAACTAATATGATAAGATTGATAACTAGATTGATAACTAAGTTGAGCACGAAGCTCCTATCTAATGGCAGACATGCCAGTCTTATATAGAACCTTCGTTCTCCAAATGTCGTTCTACTCGATCGACGTGCTGCGACAGCGCGCTCGTCATGCTGTCGCGCTTTTATCACGTGACTATGAATGCTATGAAATCCTTGGATACTCAACAACCCTGAGTAACCACTGCTATGCTATAACTACCCTGGATGTATCTGTCTTGTCAGAACGCCGTCTGGACTAACTCGTCACATGCTAACACGTGATTCGTGACAGGAGGTATCTTAAACTACTTAGCAAACTACTTTTTCTAAGAACTATCTAAGTTTTCTCACGTTTTAACTAGTCGTCTTTAACCTATTTGGTTGCGCGCTAGTAATAAGCGTTTTTGCTTATATACGCTTTGTTTAGGGTTTAAGGATCGTTAGTTATTGCTTATGTATCCTTAATTACTCCTAGAAATACATTTATAAGTTTAGCTTTATCTAGCTTTCCTTCCTTAAATTATAAAGCCTTTTCTTTAGTAAACCGAAAAATAGAATTGTAAGCTATCTAGACCTTAGTAGATAATCGAGTCTATAGACGTATATTTAAATTAACTAGAGGATAGCTTTTATTTTTTAAGCCTTTTAGTTATCTAAGAACCTTTAGTTAGTTCTTACTTTTAAAGTCTTCTAAAATATTATCTCCTTTAATAAATTCTAATACTCTTTACCTAAAGATATTATCTCCTTTAATAAATTCTAATACTCTTTACTTAAAGTTATATTCTTTATTAAATCTACTAAGTAGAAAAATAAATTTATAAAAATCAATTAATAGATCTAATACTCTATTCAGTTCTTTAGCTTCTTAGGTTAGATTAGAATATATATTAATTCGATTATAAACTTTCTTATCTAGTTCTAAAACAAACCCTCCTTTATTAAATCTAATATTAGCGAAGCGTATAATATACCTATATACGCTAAGTAATAGAACCTAAATACGCTATATTCTCTAGCCTTTATATCTAATAAGAACTCTTTAGTATATGTAAGACTTTAAGTTTTTACTAACTACTTTATTTTTAATTAGATTATAAATATAGGTTTTATACCTTAAAACCTAAAAGTATTTAATAAATAGCTTATTATCATTATCTAAATAAATAGTATTAAAATATACTTTATATAAAGTAACTCTATAGAGTACTAAATTAGTAGATTATTTATAACTTTTATTACTACTTTAAGTATTTTACCTTATAATTTTAGATTAATATTCTAATTAAGTAATATACTTCTTAGTCGTTTAACCATTATATAAATAGCTCTTTTAGCTATTCTATTTTATTCAAGAGAGTAAAGAGTAGTTATCTCTTTTATAATACTAAACTCTTTAGTGTATACTTTAATATTATTAATTATATACTTCCTACCTTTATTAAGATACTACTTCTTAACTTTAATACTATATTAGTTATAAATTTATACTCAGTAACTTTTAATATGATCTTAAGCCTTACCTTTCTTTTTAAATAAATATATTATTTAATATTAAAATACCTTATCTATTACTAGTATTCTATAATTATAACTACTATATACTATAAAAACAATTTTAAAAATATTTATATGAATATGACTATAAATCTCTTAAACATAAGAGTTAGGATCTATAACTTTTAGTTTATATCTTATAAGCTTTCTAGTCTTATAAGAGTTATATAGTACTTCCCCTTATACTAGCGTTAGTATTATTTGTATCTTTATATCTTTTACTACCTTTTTTATAGCTCGAACTATATTAAGTCTAGAATAAGCTATTTATTAATAATAAAGTTAGAGACTAAGCTTCATTTTCCAAATTATAATAAGTATAAAAATAACTATTATATTACTTAGTAGTAATTTAGATAAGAAATCTAGTATTAAATATAGTTACTAGTATACTAGGTATATATAAGGTACTTCTATAAGATAATAATTATTATTAAGTAGACCCTATAACTTATTAGTAGAACGACTCTAAAGTAAACTACTACTAATTAAACTACTATACTAATTAAATATTTTACTAGAGAATAAGTTTACTCCTTTATTAGGAATCTAGTAATAATTATTTAATACTACCTTATAAACCTTATCTTTATTAACTCTTTGAAGTAATATAATAGTTCCTTTACTTATAATCTTAACTTTACTACTAATAACTTAAGTATTCCTAAATAACTCGACTTTTAAGTCTTAGAAGTATATATAGTTATAGTAAATATAAGCGTTAGCACTAGTATTATAAAGGAACTTAGCTCCTAGTCTAGTTTTAGCTATACTTAAGTAATAAAATATTATACTATATAGTAAACTTATATATAAGAATTACTCCTTTATATCTTTATTATTTAAGTCCTCTTTTTTATCTTTATTTTTATTAGAGTCTTTCTTTTATTTAAATTCTACTTTTTACTAGTCTTTTTTTCTTACTTAGTATATTATTTTAGATTAGTATTAAAATAAGAACTATATACTACGCTTATTATAGTAGTTCTTACATTTTTTATAATAACTATAACTATAGCCTTTATTTAGTCTTATCTTTCTTAGAGTTATTTCTCTTATTAGAGTCTCTACTTTTATCTTAGTCCTTGGTATCTTTATCTAAGTATATAACTATAGTACTAATAGTAAACTTTTAATAAACCTTGTTAAAGATATTATATTATAATTTCTTTATTAAAAGTAACTTGATAAACTTATTTAATTCTACTTGATAAATAAGGGTTTATTCAATATTAACCTATACTAGAAAGATATTCTTAAGTTCCCTAAAGAAAATAATATATTATACTTAGTTGTTTATTATATAGCTAAGCTATAAGATCTACTAGTATAAGTTATTAAACTTATTAATAAATTTAGTTAAATTATTATATTTCTTATAAATATTAGTTTACTACTTATTTATAAGGTTATATAAAGTAGTATCTTTACTACTTTAATACTTAGATACTAATATATTCTATACCTTTTAGATATAGTATATCTAGTAATAATATATAAAGTATTTCTAATATAATTAGATTAAATAGCTTATATAGCTAAAAAAGTATTATTAATTTTATATTTTATCTAAGTATTAGTTTTATCCTAAGTATACATCTTAGTTAAATTAATTAGTATAATTTTAAAAACTATTTAGAGAACTATATAATCCGAGTAAATCACTTCCTTAATATTAAGTTATTCTAATAAGTACTCTAATAACGTTCTTTATTCTATATAATTAGACTCTTTTTTAAACTTAGCCTTATTAGCAAATATAAAACCTATACTATTCCCTATAAGAGATATAAAAGCTATACTATTAAATGAGTTTATACTCGAGCCTAAAAATCTAAGAGAAGAATCTAATAGTAGAGATAAGCTTAAATTAAAATTAGAATTTATTATATTTAAGTTTTATTAAATTTAAGATTCTAAGTCTTTAATTCCTTAGTAAATCTTATCTACTACATTTATAATTCTTAGTTATATTACCCAAGATTATTTAATTATAAAAAGGAGATCTTAAATTAAAGGTATAAATACTCTTCTTTCTTATGTAGCCGAATAAAGAACTATTTAGTTACTTTTACTACTACTTTTTAAGCTTATATCTAGTATATCTAGATTCTTACTTATTTTTTATAAAAGATCTATAAAAATTTCTCCTAGTTTAGATATGAATTATCCTAGTAAGTCGCGTAAATACTCTTTTTTTAATATATATAAATAAATAGATGATTAAGAACCTAGGCGAGCGTTCTAGGCTTATAACCTATTAATAGTAATATATATAAGTAGAGTACCTAGAACACTAGTTTAAAGTACTAATAAGAATTATATTAAACGAGTAACTTTAGAAAGTAAGAGTAGGAAACTACCTAATATATATATATAAAACCTACTCCTTCATACTACCTATTTTATAGTAGAGTATTAGAAAGGCCTGTTAGTATATTAGCTAATAATAATATGGTATTAAAAGTAAATTAATATTACTTTATAAATATATATTAATACTTATAGAAGTTTAAATATTAATCTTAATCTTTTTTTAAGAAATAAACCCTGTAAAAAATATAATATAATATAATGGATTTATTTTTAAGTAATTAAAAATATTATAAATAACTAATAAAAGAACGTAGATTTTTATTTTTAAAAAGATTATTAAATTCTAAGTATACGTGACGGTTCTGGAGAAGAGGAGAGCTCGAGAGAGCTTGAGTCTAAATACAATGTCGTTCGCTAAGGAAGCCACGTGATATGAATGGCACGTGACGTTCAGAACCGTCACAGTATATTTATTTATAAAAGAAAGATTAGTTTCTTTATATTTCTATTTTTTAAATATTTCTTTATTTTTTATTTTAATTATAAGTTCCTCTTGTAACTTATAAAATAAACTATAGAATACTATAGAATACTATTCCACTAAGTATTTATAAGTATTTTTAAAACTTATCCTTTATAATAAATAAATCTATTAGTTGTTTTAGTTAGTATTTATATATATAATATAATATATAAAATATTAAATAAAAGTATTAAATACTTTAGAAATATTTGAATTATATAAAATAATTAACTTATTAAGGAAATCATATATATAGTAACTAGAGTTTATATGTACTAAGTCTAGATTAGAACTAGCATTATATAAACTAGTGTTAGCTATATATTATCCGACTATAAGTCTTAATACCTTTCTTTCTTAGTTTAATATATACTTTTTAGTTTACCTTTTATTTATTATACTTTATATCTTATAAGAGAATTATTATTATTTCTAGAGAATATTTACTTAATAGGTTATAAGCCTAGGTTTGCCCTAGTAAAGTAAACTATTATATAAACTTATAAACTATAAACGGATTTACTAAGTTTATATAAAGAACTTAAATTAAAGTTAAAAAAAATAACTTATTTATACTAAATTAAATTAAGATTTAAAGTAGTGTTAAATAAAAATAGGAATCATTATTATTAAAGCTAAAGAAAGCAACTATTAATACTAATTTATAGGTATTATAAAAAGCTAAAGATAATACTACTATATTTACTAAACTATAGCTAGAAAATTAAAGATTACATTATAAATATATAATTACTATTATAATATAAATAACTATAAGAATAAAGCTTATATTTTAATTCTTACCTATAATAACTGTAAGAGTTAGTTTAAGTAAATAAAAATAAAATTTATTACTAAGGAAGTTAAATATATTATTAAGTAAATATTAAGAAAGTATAATTAGATTATAAATATAAAAGTATAAGTTAATACTAGTTAATTATTAACTATAAATATGCTATTATTAATAGATAACTCTATTAATAATCTAAGTAATATTCTATAAGAATGAGAAAATAGATTATAAAACGTTAATAATAAAAAGACCTATGTATAAGATAAGGTAAAAGTAGTTAACTTTATACAATATATTTAACTAAAAACTATTTAGCTAATAAATAATTCTATTTTAGAATAATTCCTAAGTAAAAATACTCTTAGAATAAAGTCTAATTAGTAATAGTTGTATAATAGTTATAAAAACTTTAAGCTTTCTTTTGGAGTAGCTCTAAATATATTATATTATAGCTTCTTTATATATAATACTTTACTTTTTCACTAAAGTTAAAGTAAATCTTTTAAAAATAAATATAAAATTAGTACTTATATATCTAAAGTAATCCTAGAACCTAGTATAGGTACTATTAGTATATAAGTTACTGAACTATTCTACTTTTATAACTTTAACTACTCTTAAAGTACTTAACGTACTTCATAAGGAGTCCGGATTTATAAGCAGTCCGGATTTTTTACCCCACCATCCAACTTTTAAAAACCATAGAACTTTAACCACTTAATATTTATTTATATAAACTATACTATCTTTCTTATTCTCGATCTGGGCACCTAGGATCAGTATGCGCTAGTGATCTACATATACTACAGGTTCGTGGTGCACGAATTCGTGGTTCAATTAGCGGGGCCACAGCTTCATCCAAAACCATATTATCACTATTTTGAATAAGTTCCCTCCCTTCCTGACCTGTAAGAACACCCCCAGTAGCAATATATTGACGTCGCACAGTCTTCTTCTTCTTTTGACGTTCAGATTCAGCTCGTAAACGTCGATTTTCCTCTGCCAAAACCGTAGCTGATTGCATAGCCATCTTACACCCTTTAACCAATTGATCTAATGCAATAGCAGTAGGGCTTGAGAGAACGTTTGTACGTCGTTTAATAGATGCTTTAATTGTCTGGGTTTGCTGATCTGCCTCATATGTATTATGGGGTGTCTCAGGGACCCAAGGTAGTAGGTTTGGAGAAAGTAAAGGAGGAGTAGGCGTATGTAATTGAGTATGTAATTTACTCAATACTTGATCTGGGTTGTACGGGACAAGGCCAGTAGTTGCGAATCCATTACAGATTGTGTTTTTGACCATAGTACTTGTACGGGCTACACGATATATTGAAAGGAAGTCTGGTTTATCGATATGATATGTGCCGGCTCGTACTAGCTCCTCGACTCCTCGTCCATAAAGTCGCTTTAAAACTGCAAAGCAACTAACATCTAATGGCTGTAAAAGATGAGATGAGTGCGGTGGCATACAAAGCGTTATGATGTTATGTTCTGAACAGAAAAGGTCGAATTCGGGAGTAGAATGACTACCATGGCCATCGAGGATTAAAAGTCGATATACTCCTTTTACACGGTCCTTGGTATATTTCTCAAATACGTCTGAAAGCCACTTAAGACCTAAGGAATCATTGGTCCACCCTTTATCACTAAGTGCAATTGTCCAATCTGCTGGTAATTGATCTGTATACCAAGTCGATATATGCACCTTGCCCTCAAATATAACCATTGGAGGCAACACCCATCCATCTGCACAAATTGATTCGACAACTGTAACCCATTCGCGATTCCCTGGTTAAGTAAATAAGTACTAGTTATATATAAATAACTTTATATCTAGTTCCTAGATATCCTTATAAAAGTACGAAAAGCGGTACTATACTAACTCTAGACTAACTCCGAGTCGGTATAATACCGACTTTTAAAATAATTATACTTCTAGAAATAAATAAAAGTCGGTTTAATACCGACTTTCTAAATTAACGTACTTTTTTTCAAAAATAATAAGTTAATCTATTTTAGTATTCTAAATATTAAGAATAATTAACTTTATCCCTTTACTAAGTATATGCCCTATAATAGCTAAACTACGTTCTATATTTAATTTTCTAGGACGTTCGAGACGCTTAGTAACTCTCTAGAACTCTCGAGAACGCTCTCGAATACTCCCGGACGTGTCACGAATCACGTGTTAGCACGTGGTTAGCGAAGACCAGGCGGCGTCCTGACAGGTCAAGCACTACCAGAATACTTATAGCAGATAGGGATGCTTAGGTTAGCTAAGCGATCCAGGGATTTCATAGCAATTATATCACGTGACTAGTAATGGTCGTTTGGTCGCGGCGACCAGCAGCGATCATGAGGATGAAGGTTCTATATAAGACTGGCACTTCTGCCATTAGATAGGAGCTTCGTGCTCAACTTAGTTATCAACTTAGTTATCAATCTTATCATATTAGTTTGACATCTTTTAAGGTTCTATATAAGACTGGCACTTCTGCCATTAGATAGGAGCTTCGTGCTCAACTTAGTTATCAACTTAGTTATCAATCTTATCATATTAGTTTGACATCTTTGATACAAGTAACGAGTTCACTTCCAAGTGAACAACCCGATAGTCTTCTTCTTATCATAGCATACCAACCAGCGAACACCCAGCCAAGTTTAGTTAGCCAGTTTGAGTATTCGTTACAGGACGCTCCCGGACGCCCCCGGACATAGGCCGCGTATATACGCGTATATAGGCTATATTACGTACTTAGTAGTACTCCTATACGCTTAACCCTGACGCTAAAAGAATATAAGTATTAAATTTAGTTAATTTAGCGAAATTTAATGGGCGTATGTTATAGGCGGCTATGTATAGGTATAGTATTAGGTGTTTATAGGCGCTCGATTATAGACTAGAGGGGACTTAAACAAAGTTAGAATTTAGAGCCTATACATTTTTCGTAAAGTAGGTATAGTACTAGTTTTTTAGGTTACTTTATACCTATAGAACCGACTTTTACCTATAGTAATTAGGGTTAGTATAGTACTAGTTTAGGTAGGTATTATACCTACTCTAGATTAGTATTATACCTACCCTAATTACTATAGGTAAAAGGCGGTACTATATCTACCGGGTATTTTATAGGGATATAGTATTAGAAATAATAAGTATACTAGAACGTTCTAGCTTCTAGTACTTTATATTAAAGTAATTTTACTTTGAGTACTTTTTTTTACGATTTAAAGATTTTAGAATTCTTTAGCTTATAAGTATAAAATACTTTATTTATTAGCTATTTAGTATAAATATAAGCGTAGCTAATATTTTAATTCTAAAGGTTAAACATTCAAATTATTTTAAAAGTAATAATAAGTTATTAGCTTATTTATTAGATTATAAATACTTTTATAAGTATAAGCTTTTTTTAAGTATTACTTTATATACTTAGATAACTAGGTAAGATTTATAAGATTCTTAGAGTATTCCTTTATTCTTAATATCTTAAATAAACTTCAAACTAAAGATTAAAGTATTTTTAGAAACGTTCTTTTTATTAATAAATTCACAAGAATTAAGCTTAGTAAATCTAGCTAGTTTAGCTTTATTTATATTAGTAAGTTTACTTATAAAAAATGTTAGATAAATCTTATTATTATTAGAGTATAGCTTTCTAATAAAAGATTTTAAAAGCTTAGTAGAAGTAAGATATTAGTTCTTTTATAAGTAGTTTCTTTCTTATTTAATTATATTAGTATTAATTAAAAGCTTTCTAAAATTTAGTTTTATATTAATATTATTTTATTTCTAGTTATTTTATTTATTTAAGTATAAGAGTTAGAGAGTAAAGTACTATAAGTTTATGTAAAGTTTAATATTAATATTATAAGGTTTAATACTTAAGGTTTAGAACTTCTTTTTCTTATTATTAACTTAGATAAGTATATTTCCTTTATTATTAAGTCTAAAGAACTTATATAAGCCTATTTATTTTAGTTTCTTTTAAATTATATATTTTTACTATATATAAACTAGTCTATTGATTAAGTACTTAGTCTATTAATCAAGTACTTAGTAAGATATAAGTTAGCTATAAAGCCTTTATTATTACTTATACGTAAGTATATACTACTAGATAAATAAGTAGTATTAGTATATATCTAGATAAAGTAATACTATTATTTAGTACTTTTATAGTTATTACTTAGTAAATTATTTTATTGAACTTAAGAGCTTTAGTAATAATAATTATAAAAGCTTATTTAAGTATTTTACAATTTTATTTAATTATACTAACTATATAATATACTTTAATAAGTATAATAATAATCTTAGTATTTATATTCTTAGCTATAATTTTAAACTTAATACTATTTATCTAGGTTCTAGTATTTATTTTAATAAAGTCTAAGAGACTAAAATATATATAAATCTAGTATTCAAAAATAAATTACTAGTATTTCTTAGTACTAATACTTAGACTTTTAAGGTAATTAACTAGCTAAACTAGTTATATTAGTACTATATAGTAGATAGTTTTATTAATTAAGTAATCTACTAGTTTTTTATAGTTATTAGAACTATTCTTTATATAAAAGATATTAAATTGAATATAGTAGTTAAATTTATAGTTATTATCTTAGATATTAAACTTGAAATATTTAAGTAGTATTTTATATAGTTAATAGTCTCTATAGTATTTAGTTAGGGCTTTAATAGCTTTATAAGTAATATTATTATATTTTACTTAGTATAAAAAATCTAGTATAGTCTAGCTACTAAGAGGTATCTAAATCTTTTACATAGTTTATGGAAGTTCTTATTTATAAGTAAATAACGTGGTTTATCAGCGAGTCGATCATATCACCGAGTCGATCACTTTTCCTTGGCACTACCTCCTCAAACTTCAACACATGTTTTCTTCAACTATTTACCATGGAAATTCAAACTCAAGAAGCGCGAATTACTCTAGCTATCGAGGCTATTCGGTCGTCCAAAAATCTAAGCAAACGCTCTGCGGCAAAGATCTACAATGTACCATATACGACTCTTTCCGACAGAATGGCTGGCCGAACCTACCGCCCAGATTCTCAAGCCAATTGTCATAAGTTGACTGAGTTAGAAGAGGAAGTGATTATTCGGTATATACTGGATATGGATTCCAGAGGATTTGCGCCCCGGCTCGCTGGTGTAGAAGATATGGCTAATTTTATCCTTGAATCGCGGGGGGGAAGACGCGTCGGCAAGCTCTGGGCCCATCGATTCGTACAACGACAACCAGACCTGAAGACGCGTTTTAATCGCGTTTACGACTTCCAGAGGGCCTTATGCGAAGATCCTGACGTGCTAGGCGCATGGTTCCGGCTAGTAGAGAATATGAGGGCGAAATATGGGGTTACAGACTCCGACTTCTACAACTTCGACGAGACAGGCTTTATGATGGGTGTTATTTGTCCTAGAATGGTTGTTACTCGTGCTACTCGTGCAGACCGACGTGGTAGAGGCAAGGCAGTTCAGCCAGGCAATCGGGAATGGGCTACAGCAATTGCCTGTATTAATGGGGAGGGCTGGAGTATTCCTCCATTCTTGGTAGTTCAGGGCAAGAACCATCTCTCCAACTGGTATACCGACGGCGGCCTCCCACCTAACTGGGTTATGAAACCGACAAGCAATGGTTGGACAAATAATGAAACAGGCCTGGAATGGTTAAAGCACTTTGATAAACACACTACAGCTCGTGCAAAGGGTCTGTATCGAATACTAGTTTTGGATGGGCACGAGAGTCATGAATCGGCTGAGTTCCAAGACTACTGTACGAAACACAACATTATTACTCTTGGACTACCTCCTCATTCATCCCATCTAACCCAGCCACTTGATGTTGGGTGCTATAGTGTGTTAAAACGAGCGTATGGTCGGCAGATTGAGACGTTTATCAAGGCCCATATCAACCATATTACAAAGGTTGAGTTCTTTCTAGCCTTTACAGCAGCATACAAGGAAACAATGACAGTCCTAAACTGTCAGTCTGGATTCCGCGGAGCTGGCCTAGTACCATTTAACCCGCAAGCAGTGCTTTCAAAGCTTGACGTAAGGTTACGGACTCCAACTCCCCCTCGGACGTGTAGTGCCAACTCCCTCCCCTGGGTGTCCCAGACCCCTTCCAACCCAACTGAAGCCCTTTCACAATCAACTCTTGTACGAAATCGTATAGCCTGTCATCAAGGAAGCTCGCCAACTCCACTTTTTCAAACAGTTGCTGCGTTAGCAAAGGGTACAGAGCGAATGGCACATGAGATGACCCTTTTGTCTGCTGAGGTCCGTACCCTTCGCGCTGCAAATGAAGCCCTAAGTAAACGCCGTAGGGCTAAAAAGACTCGTGTCCGCCAAGGAGGGGCACTTATAGTAGAGGATGTACAGGATATGTTAGCTCAGGAGGATGTAGATGAGCAAGTACGACGCGACATGCGTGAGGCGGGGGTTGGTTATAAGGAGGGGCAACCTTCTAGGCGGCGCTGTAGAACTTGTGGAAAAGCTGGTCATAACGCGCGAACTTGTCAAGAAGTTATAGATATATCTAGTTCGTCAGATATAGAGAGCGATAATTAATTTAATATATTGTGGTTGATTTATTTAGGTGTAAAGTTCTGTGCCAAGAAAAAGTGATCGACTCGGTGATATGATCGACTCGGTGATAAACCACGTTACTTATATTTACTATTTATAATAAAAGTATAAAGTAATTAGGTGTTAGCCTATTATAGGAATAAGTAGTTATAGATTCATATAATAAGAAATCTTTGATTATTATTATAATCGTTTAGCTTATTTATAATACTATTATATAAAGTATTATTAAGCTTAACATATATTTTAAATTTTATATAAACTAATTAAAGTACTAGATATTAATATTTAACTCCTACTTATTATATACTTATAAAAATAAAGCTTTTAGTATTATTATATTATAAACTAATAATATACTAATTCTTACAAATAAGAACTTTATATAATAAGAAGAAAATAAATTAGTAAAAACTAATTTTATAGTAAAACTATAAGAATTTATTAATAAACTACTTTATTAAATTTGATAATAAACTAATAACTATACTTACTAATAAATTAATATTACTTATATAATATAAATAAATAAAATAAACTTTTAGATTTATATAATATATATAAAAAAAATTAAAAGAACTTAACTCTATAAGAGTAATACAAATCCTAGTAAGCTTATAAAGTATATTTAGCTACTATATTATAACTAGAAGCTATATTTAAATTTTTATAAACAGTATAAATAACAGATTCTTAGGTAAAAGATATTAAGCTATTAAATAAATATTTAAAATAAATAAAAGATAATACTAAATAAAAAGTTAATTATATCAAATTAGACTATAAAATACTAAAACTTATTCTTTTTATAAATAAAGCTTTTATAAACCTAAAAGATCTTACATTATAAATTAAGTATATTTTAATCTTAAAAAATAAAACTAATAAAATAAATTTAATATAATATAGTAATATTAGTAAAAATAATAGTATATAAAATACTTTTTAATAATTTAATTCTACTTAAAGTTTATATAAATTTAAAGTTTTTTTTATAAATATATTATAAAACTAAGTACTACTAAAGAAAAAAAGCTTATAATAGATCTTTTATTATGTTAAGGTTTTAAAAGAAAAGAGATTAATTATTTATCATAAATTAAAACATACTTAAACCTCTTTAATATAATACTTTTATATACTTCTATAAATATTTAAGCTAGCTTAACTATTAGTTAAGCATACTTACAAGAGGTTAACTTAGATTAACTTAAATTAAAAAGTATTAAGATAACGTAGTCCACAAGCGAGTTGGATCCCCAAGCGAAATTGATTTTTTTCTTGGCACTCCACAAACTTATTCAGAGCGCGTTTTTTCTTAACAAACAAAATGGTTAAGCATTGGACAGAGTCTGATATGATCCTTGCGTTAAATACGCTTCGTACGAACCCACATTTAAAAGGTAAGAAGGTTGCGCGGATCTATAAAGTACCTTATACGACGTTGCTTAATCGAACTCATGGAATATTATCACGACAAGATTCTATCGCTAAATCTCGAAAACTTACAGAGATTGAAGAAATAGTTATCGTACGACATATTCTCGACCTAGATTCTCGATCATTTCCCCCACGAGTACGTTGTGTTGAAGATATGGCGAATCGTATCCTCTCGGAGCGGGGTGCAGGACGCGTTGGCAAGAACTGGACTTCGAACTTCGTACGACGACAACCTGAACTTAAGACGCGTTTTAATCGAAGGATTGATTATCAAAGAGTCCAATGCGAAAATCCAGACGCGTATAACGCGTGGTTTCGCCTCGTACGAAATATAATTGACAAATATGGGATTCAGGAGGAGGATATTTATAACTTTGACGAGACTGGGTTTTGTATGGGCCAAATTACATCAGAAATGGTTGTTACAAGTACCGAAAGGCTTTCTCGGCCTCGTACAGTACAGCAAGGAAACCGGGAATGGGCAACAGTAATTCAAGGTGTTGGGTCGTACGGCTTTGTAGTGCCTCCATATATCATTTTGGCGGGGAAGAACCACCTCTCCTCCTGGTACGAAAACAGCCAATTACCACGCGACTGGGTAATTGCTGTAACTACAAATGGCTGGACAACAAATGAGCGAGCCCTAGATTGGATTTTTCATTTCGATCGGCATACAAAGCTTCGTACGAAGGGCATTCACCGGCTGCTTGTGCTTGATGGCCATGAAAGCCACCACTCAGTCGATTTTGAGCTTTTTTGTAAGAGTAATAACATTATTACTCTTTGCATGCCAGCTCATTCCTCTCATAGACTCCAGCCACTCGATGTAGGATGTTTTCGAGCGTTAAAAAGGTCGTACGGTGCTGAACTTGAGAAATTAATGCGACTCCACATTACATATGTTTCTAAGGAGGATTTCTTATCAACATTCTATACTGCCTTTCGTACGACAATGACTGAATCAAACATTCGAGGAGGATTTCGAGGATCTGGCTTAGTGCCGTACGACCCAGATTCTGTGATTTCACAGCTTGATATACGTCCAAGGACTCCGTCACGTCCATCTACCTCAACAAGCCTCCTAGCTATTTGGGAACCAAAGACCCCAAATAACATAACAGAGGCATATTCCCAGACGTCATATATACAAAACAAGGTCGTACGACACCAAGATAGTTCTCCGACCCAGATTCTATATGGCCTAGACCAGCTTGCAAAGGGTGCACAGCGTGCAATCACTGAGGTAGCTTTATTACGAGCTGAGAATGCTACACTTCGTACAGCAAATGATCAACTTAGTCGGCGTCGTCGTACGAAAAAGCGCCGATGACAGGAAGGAGGATCACTTACTCTCCAAGATGCGCAAGATTTAGGGGTCCTTAGTAATGTTGATTCGCAAGAACAAGTGGTTTTAGTAGAAAATAGTAATTGTACGAGCCCGAGTCTAGTACCTCGCCGGCGCTGTGGACTATGTGGGAAACATGGCCATAACGTACGAACTTGTCAAAAAGGAGAAGAAATATGTGAGGATTCCGATTCTGAATACTGTAATTGATTTAAATAATTGTGTCGTGAGATATTTAAGAATTTATAAAATGCCAAGAAAAAAAATCCATTTCGCTTGGGAATCCAACTCGCTTGTGGACTACGTTATACTAGTTATTATTTATAGAAGTTTGTTAACTTATAAAGCTCTACATCTAAATGTCTAAAGTAGTAGCTACTATAGAGTAATATTATAGTTAATTATTACTTAAACTTATCTAAGAAGTAAATAGAAATAAGACTATCTTATAATATATTAACCTCTTAGCTTAATATATATACTTACTTTAATCTTACTTATTAGCCTACTTATAATATAATAATATTATACTAAGTAGACTCGATTATACTATCTATAGCGTCCCTAAGTTTATAATAAGATAACTATACTTAAGTAGTAGTAGTAAATTCTCTAAATATATTATATACTTTAAATATACTACTAAGGTTTACTAATTATCCTAGAATAAAAGTAGCTATAATTAACTATACTTAATATTTATTATATATAACTTTTCTTAAGACTATAAACCTAACTAATTATATATTCTAAGATTAAAGTAACTAAAATAACTATAGCTATTCCTTATAACCTAATTTCTTATCTTATAAAAACTAGACTTCATCTAGATTCTAGAGACTAAAAAAACTATAAAATAACCTTTACTTTATTTATAAGAAACTAGGTTATTAAATAAAGAACTATAATAATAAGGAGTATTAAGCCTAAAGAACTAAGTTTTTAGTAGCTAGGTTATAATAATAAGTTTATAAGATATTAGTATAATGTACTTATTACCTCTTATAAAAATAGCTCTAATAGCTATTATAATATTCTAGATAAAAAAGAAAAAGATATTAAAGATATTAAGAAAGCTTTACTCTAAGAAGAAAAAAGCTTAACTATAAGCTATAGCTTAATACTTAGTTCTATAATAATATAAATACTTATGGTTCTAGGATTTACTCTAACTATACCCTAAATATTACTTTTATAACCTCTTTAAGTAAATACAATAAAGATTAACTTATAAGATTTTTGTTTATTACTTTCTTAGCTTCTTTTTATTCTTTTACTAATACTCTTTTTACTCTTAGTTCTTAACTATAACTAATAGCTAGTCTTTTCTTAACTCGAAAGAGTTAGGCTGTACTACTTTATTATTATCTTCTAGTACTAGGCCTATTACAACTTAGTTAATTTTAACTAGTTATATAAGTAGGTTATATAAGTATTCTTAGATATAGTATCTTAAAGCTTTATATTAAAACTAAAGTCTTGTTTTTTAATATCTCTTTCTTTTTATAATATTTACTTATTTAGCTCTTTATTTTCTATTTAAAACTCTATAGTCTTTATTACTTCTCTCTTAGTTACTACTTACATACGTTAGTACTATTATAGTATTACTATTAGTATCTACTCTAGGTATTATAAAGTACTCTTATAAGTATATAGTTATTATTATATTTTTTTAAGCTTTTTATTTCTTTTATTTTATTTTTTATTTAATGATTTAAACTAATTAGTTGTAACGAATACTCAAACTGGCTAACTAAACTTGGCTGGGTGTTCGATGGTTGGTATGCTATGATAAGAAGAAAACTATCGGGTTGTTCACTTGGAAGTGAACTCGTTACTTGTATCAAAGATGTCAAACTAATATGATAAGATTGATAACTAAGTTGATAACTAAGTTGAGCACGAAGCTCCTATCTAATGGCAGACGTGCCAGTCTTATATAGAACCTTCGTTCTCCCTAGGCTGTCAACTCCCCTGTCGAGCTGGCGGTCCAGATAGCCAGATCGCTAGGCGACCTGGCGATCCAGTCTCAGTCACGTGATTACATACAAGAGAAATCCCTGGATCGCTTAGCTACCCCAAACGATCCCTATTTGCTATAAGAAACCTGGATGTGCCTGTCGAGGGTTGCGCCTCTTATTATGACAAGCTTGTATCACGTGAGCACGTGATTCGTGACATTGGTCTTTTTAAGGTTAGTTATAATATACTTTATCTTTTTAAAAAACCTATAACTTAATAGTTTATTATTTTAATTATAGTAGCTATATATATTTAAATAAAGTTTAAAAAAATATTCTTAAAGTAGTTAATCTTTATATTATTTTCCTAGCTTTCTTTACTAGCTTTCTTTACTAGCGCTTAGTAGGAGTTTATTAAAGTCGAGCTGTTATTTATACTAAGGTTAACCTAAGGAATATTTTAGGTTAGTAAGCTTTTCTAAAGCTTTAGCTTATATATTATTATTTATAAAAGTTTTATTAAGTTATATAAAGAAAGCTATAAAATCTTTACTATATTTAGTATCTTTTTTTTCTTAGAAGTATCTTATTTAAGCTTACTTATATAGTAGAAGGGTATTATAAATAGTATTCTAATAATAATTTATAGAAAGTACTAGCTTTACTATAAACTATACTATATATAAGCTTTTAAGTCTTAGAAGGTAATACTAGAAGATATTTATATACTTATTTTAAGTTAGTAGTTTCTAGTCTCTAGTGTAACGAATACTCAAAATGGCTAACTAAACTTGGCTGGGTGTTCGCTGGTTGGTATGCTATGATAAGAAGAAGACTATCGGGTTGTTCACTTGGAAGTGAACTCGTTACTTGTATCAAAGATGTCAAACTGATATGATAAGATTGATAACTAAGTTGAGCACGAAGCTCCTATCTAATGGCAGACGTGCCAGTCTTATATAGAACCTTCGTTCTCGTGGAGCCTACGGGGAGCCCAAGATCCTCAAGCTCCAACGCAAGCTCCTGCAAGCTCCAACGATCATGTGACCCTGTCACGTGATACTAACTGAATGAAATCCCTGGATCGCTTAGCTAGCCCAAGCGTCCCTATTTGCTATAAGAGTACTGATAGTGCTTGACCTTTCAGGACGCCGCCTGGTCTTCTCTTATCACGTGAACACGTGATTCGTGACATCTAGGACCTAATAGTTAGTAGTTAGGATTTAACTAATTTATTATTTTAAGTAAAGAAATTAAAGCTCTTATAAGATTATTTATAAATATAAAGCTTTCTAATATACTTAGTTAAGTTTCTTCTTCTTTTCTTTAGTTTATACTCTTATTAATTTAACCTCTAGTATTAATTAATACTAGTAAACGCTTTAGAATGCTTAGTAAAGTTCTACGTTTAATATCTTTTCTTAGGTTATAATTACTAATAAGCTTGGTTTAATAGCTAGCTTAAACTTATTAAAATAAGAAAAACTTATAATTTAATTAAACTTAATATTATAAAAGAATAATATATATATATAAAGGGTTTAATATAATATTTAATAAGTTTAATAAAAGAGAGAGAAGGAATCTTCTCGGGCTCTACTATAAAGGAGAAAAGGGGTGTCACGAATCACGTGCTCACGTGATACTTGTCATAATAAGAGGCGCAACCCTCGACAGGCACACCCAGGGTTCTTATAGCAGAAAGGGATCCTTAGACCAGCTAAGCGATCCAGGGATTTTCATTGAATGGAAAGTTCACGTGACCTGTATCTTTTGGATCGTAATGATCCACGATCCAGGAGCGTAGATCTGCATGATCCAGTACGATCCACGAACATGAAAGGATCTATATAAGACTGGCACTTCTGCCTTTAGATAGGAGCTTCGTGCTCAACTTAGTTATCAATCTTATCATATCAGTTTGACATCTTTGATACAAGTAACGAGTTCACTTCCAAGTGAACAACCCGATAGTCTTCTTCTTATCATAGCATACCAACCAGCGAACACCCAGCCAAGTTTAGTTAGCCAGTTTGAGTACTCGTTACAAGGGGCCCTCTCAGTAAGGCTTAGTAAGTACTAGTATAGCTAGTATTCTACTCCAGAAGTTAACTTTTTAAAACTTTTAAATAAACTTTTTATTTATAAAATATTATTTTATAACTTAATTAATATAGTATTTCTAACGTAGATATTAAGTTATTAGATAGTTTTTATATTTATTTAACTTAGTAGTTTTTCCTTTATTTGTAATAACGTACTTCATAAGGAGTCCGGATTTATACGCAGTCCGGATTTTTTACCCCACCATCCAACTTTTAAAAACCATAGAACTTTAACCACTTAATATTTATTTATATAAACTATACTATCTTTCTTATTCTCGATCTGGGCACCTAGGATCAGTATGCGCTAGTGATCTACATATACTACAGGTTCGTGGTGCACGAATTCGTGGTTCAATTAGCGGGGCCACAGCTTCATCCAAAACCATATTATC
>CAJVRM010000419.1:0-14176 GCA_911693285.1 Hymenoscyphus albidus | reverse complement strand
TAGCTCCCTTGACGCGGTCGTAAGTAGTAGAATATGGCGCATCGTACCTTGTACAAGCTGCTTTTAAGCTTGTAAATTGACCCTTATTGTATGCACTCATTGCAAGAGCAATTCGACCTTCTTTTCGAGACATTTGAACAATAATTGGGTAAGTTATGTAGATTGAAAGTGTGTAGGGTGGTCAATGGTGGGGTAAAAAATCCGGACTGCTTATAAATCCGGACTCCTTATGAAGTACGTTAGTAGTTTATATAAAAACTTTATATTATATATAAATAAGTAAAATTAACCTATAACTACTATAACTTCTACTAAGAATATAAGAGTATCTTAATCGGTTCTAGAATTATATTATAAATACTTAATTCTAGGTTTATAGCTAGCGCCTCGGATAGGCTAAGATTTCGACTTTTACTAGCTTTAATTAGTAAATAATTATTTACTTATAAGAGGTATTTTAGTAGTTTTTTATTAATTAGGGGGTAGTTCCGTTAATTGCCGTTCAATTAAATAGCGTTTAGGCTATTAAGATTGTCTTAAATTAAGCATATTGGAATATATAGATAGAAGTATTCGTGGTTTCTAGATAGCTACGTGCTAAACATAGCCTCGTCGGCCGGGAATATTTACGTATACTCGCACGTCATTTTTGGTACGCACCGACGACTTACCGAATCACCTATCACGAACCTCAAAACCAGTGTCACCAAGATATCCGATTGCTTTCGTCGAGAACATCCATAGGAACCTGTCCTCCTCGACCAGCGAATGCCATTCAACTGGTGCGTGTTTTCAGAGGGAAGACCTGCTTATAATGCAGTGTGATGGCGTAAGATAGGCGTGAGACAACCAGCAGCAGTTCACCACCTAAGGAAGGCAAAGACAGAGGGACCAAGAGAACAAGCAAACAAGCGAGTTGAGGGAACAAACAACCGGTCGAGGGAGCCATCAGAGAGAAAAAGCCTCGTGGAAGAAAAAGGGGGAAGTGAGAGCTGAACGTGAACCTGAATTGTCTTCTCCTCCCGAACTTGCCTTGTCTTGTTTCACCCGCTCCATTTCCATCTCCCCTCACCCCCCCACAACCCGCTCCTCTTCTCTTATCTAGAATCGACTGACACCTCGCCTCGAGAGGAACTCAGGCATATCTACTTGGCTGAAGAGAGGAGACGAGGAGAAAAGAGACCTCGACCGACTAGACGGAATGGCGCAGTCGCTGGAGGCTAAGATCGTCGTCCTCGGCGCTCAAGGCGTCGGGAAGACTAGTTTGTTGGTGCGGTATATCAAGAACCAGTTCTCGCCCGCCACGACCACATCGACCGTGGGAGCAAGCTTCCTGACCAAGAGGGTGGTGGATGACGAGAGTGACACGGTTGTCCGACTGCAGATATGGGATACCGCGGGACAGGAACGCTTCCGGTATGTATTACCCTCACTCGACCTGAATTTCCTTTGCGATCATTCCCAGCCAACAAATCTACTATTGCAGCTCAATATCACGGCTTTATTACCGCGGAGCCAATGCCTGCATTCTTTGCTACAGCATCACCGACAAACCTTCGTTCGATGAGATGGGTGTTTGGCTCACGGAGCTACGCCGCAACCTCCCTCCAGATATCATCCTCCACGTTGTAGGCACGAAGGCCGATCTTGTCGCTCAAGACCCTTCTTCTCGCGCAGTTCCCTTCGAACGGTGCATCGCATACGTTGCCGAGCATCTCGCCTCCGGCAAGTCGTCGACGCCCCCGGCTACTGCAACACCAGGTGGTATGGGCACAGGTGCGGGAATATTAGATGGGGAATATGGTGGCAGAGCAGGAGGGTATAGACCATTTTTCAATGCTGTGGCGGCTCGAGATCCGTTAGATGGGGCTAGGAGTCCTAGTTCTAAGCGAAGTAGTGGTTTTTGGGGACAAGAGGTGGGATGGGACTGCTGTCATGAAGTAAGTGCTGAGAGCGGCGAGGGTGTGGATGAGGTTTTCCGGGTTATTACGAGGAAATTGGTCGAACAGAACCGGATTATGAGCCAGCAGCTGCTCAGTGCTACACAGACACCAGGCGGCGGCACCCCAATGGAAGGTGGACCCGGAGAAGGCAGTGGAGGCTATTTTGACAGACCCGGTGGAAGCTTTAGGGTAGGAAAAGATAGAAGAAGTTGGTTCGGAGTGCCTGTGGAAGCATACATCGACGCAGGACCTCAGAATGGACAACCTGAGGTGAAAACGCAGAAGAAATGTTGCTGATGTTGGATTTGTTGATATGGATACCCCTATCTGGAGCTTGAAAGTTTGAAAGCTTGGGTCCTATTTCTTGGGCTGTATAACGACTGGAAATGGAGTTTGGAGTTCGGAGGGTGTTACAATATGATACGAGATCGGAGTTGTGCTGGAAATGGTAGATCTGCCTACACGATATTCTCCAAAGGAATTTTTACATGTGTTCACCATCAATGCTGCATACCTTCCCATTGGTCTCGTGATTTCATTTACAATCTCTGCGCTGCTAAAAGACTACGAAGCAACCGAATCTCAAATTATCGAAAACGCCGTATGTGCCCAAATTCAACACCATGCCAACAACCACTGCCCATCTACATAACAACGCAGCAGGAGTTTTGCTTCTTTGCCTGGGCTAGTTGGATGTTAGTTGTGATTTGAAAGCGGTGCTCGAAACACCACAAGTTGAAGTAAACTCACTATAAAACATCTTGCTCTGAGCACTTAATCCATCGCTCTTCGCCACCAAATCGTCAATCTTCTCTCCTCTCTGTAACACACTCTCAATCGTCTTGTGCAAAACAATCTTGGTATCGTCTAACTCTTTCTGGATCTTCATAATGCTATCGGCTTGTTGGGGATCCTGATACTTCACAATGTATTCCTTGAGTTCGGGAAATGCGAGAGTAGGCGTGGAATTGGCCCATTCTGAACGGGGATGAGAGGTGAGGAATTCGTCGACGACTTTGGAGAGGAGTTGATGGGCGACCATGGATGGGTAAGCATGGTCTGAGATGATGATACCGCACACTCCTTCGGTACGGCCGTAGGCATGGAACGTGTAGTCTTTTTGAGGTCAGCTTTCGGGATCATCTCAATACATGGGAGTCTGAGAGGCGCACCTTGCTCTTCAATATCCTGTCTCTGGCCTGGCTTTGTTCTTTCTGCCACCGTCTTGCTGAACATTGTCATGAACTCTCCATAGCTAGAATTGAACTCCATCATCAGCTACTCTTCTTCCAGTCAGAATCTCGGGGATGCTGCTGCTCCTCCGCCAGAACTCCCAACCCCTCATCCAGTTCCCGCTTTCGCTTTGTAGATGGTTCGTATCGGGAGGTGTGGATAGGTATGGGCATTTTCAAGACGTACTTGTTTTTGGTGAACCTCGAATAGGCACTCAATTCCTTTTCGGCGACCAGCTCATGCGCCGGCTTTGCCTCGTTCTTGATGATCTATTGCAAGAGAATCAGAATCAGCGGTCAGTCCAGCGCTGGGCGGGTTGGGCGGCGCGAATATGCTTACTCCGATGTAGTGCAACTTCATATTTGCGAGATGGTCGACGTAGGATAGATGATGTGTGTGTCCTGGAGGACGGGAAGCTGGGAGTGTTGGTGGTTTGTAGTTATGGTGGGGGCTTGATTGTTACGAGTATGAAACTCGATTTAGTGTACTACTCGAGTACAGTAGTTGAGAACCTAGGCTAGCCTGGCTCACCTGGCAGCGCCGATGGATGTCGCTAGGTACCTACTGTAGGCCGCTAAGCCGGGGGGGTGACATGAATGGTCTGTCGTCACATGGCTGCGGCGGGCTGCCACCGTGCCACGAGTGATGGATGCCACGGAGCACGGACCCTATCCGTCGGACTATCTTAAATCCGAAAGCTATGAAAACGAGTGCGTAGCCTATCGCACGTACTTGGTCACTATCAACCTCAAGTATTACCATCTGAGGAAAAGACACTCCAGATATCGCTTCTCGAATGTAATATGTTTCACTGTCGCTACGGATTTGTAGAATATGTATATATACAAAAAGCGAGGGATTGATGATTGACGAATAGACCGAACTTGTAGGCATTCATAGTGTAGCAAGTACAACACTGTCTTCTAGGTTTCCTAACTAGTATTCAAAACCTCTTAGTCATTCTATATAAGCGAGTAAAGAATCTTCCACAAGAAGTACTTATAAACGAAGACGGAATTGACACCGCAGCATTACTCACTTTCTTCTCAACTCATTCAAGTACGAGTAAGCCTTCCGACAAAGCAAGCTTTTCGGATCGGATATCGGCTATGCGTAACCCGGATAGGCAATTTTTCCACGGAACGGGAGGGATTCCGTGCTGATTGCTCCAACGTTGACGTTTGCCCTCCGTCATAGTACCAACAATCGTAGGATTTATAAATACTGACGCTCCCGTCAACAGTTGCATTTTTCATGTCAAAAGTTAGAGTTGCTTCGATGCATTAGAAGCGTGTCAGGCTTCCTACCTGACTTTCCTTTTCCTGCTCATCGCTTACATCTACCCCTCATCTGCATTTTGTGCCGGTGTCGATATCAATATCCCCCCAATTATGGACTCACAACAGTTCAAAGACGCCGCCACCTCGGCAATCGACGAGATTGTTCGCTACTACGATACCATTGGAGACCGCCGTGTAGTCTCCAATGTTGAACCAGGTTATCTGAAAAAGATACTACCTGACGGCCCTCCAGAAGAGGGTGAACCATGGGCAGATATTCAGAAGGATATCGAGACTAAGATCATACCTGGTTTAACACACTGGTGCGCAGTTCTCAACTTAAGCCAAACTCTCCACCAACTTTCATATACTAAGCACATACAGGCAATCTCCAAATTTTATGGCCTTCTTCCCGGCCTCCTCTTCATTTCCCGGTATGTTGGGTGAACTGTACTCCTCTGCCTTCACCGCCCCAGCCTTCAACTGGATATGTTCACCCGCCGTCACAGAGCTCGAAACTGTGGTTCTCGACTGGCTGGCCAAACTTCTCCACCTCCCCGATTGCTACCTTTCTACCAGTCATGGTGGTGGCGTAATCCAAGGATCTGCTTCAGAGGCCATTGTCACAACCATGGTGGCTGCCCGAGACAAATATCTTCGAGAGACGACTTCTCATCTCACCGGAATGGAACTCGAAGATGCAATCGCTCACAAGCGGAGCAAGATGGTGGCGCTGGGAAGTGACCAGGCACATAGTTCGACGCAAAAGGCTGCCCAGATTGCCGGAGTTCGCTATCGTTCGATCCCAGCCTCAAAAGAGGATGGCTTGTCTATGACTGGCGCTGGTCTCGAAGAAGTGTTAAAGCAATGCAAAGTTCAGGGTCTGGAACCATTTTATATTACCACGACACTTGGCACGACAGCCACATGTGCAGTAGACGATTTTGCTTCAATTGCTTCAACATTAGCGGAATACGCCCCTCCGGATGCACCAGGCGAGATCTGGGCCCACGTCGATGCTGCGTATGCTGGTGCCGCTTTGGTATGCCCGGAGTATCAGCATCTCACCGCTTCATTTCAACATTTTCATTCATTTGATATGAATATGCACAAGTGGCTGCTCACAAATTTTGATGCTTCTTGTCTCTTTGTGAAGAAGCGGAAAGATTTGATTGACGCGCTGTCGATCATGCCTAGCTATCTTCGCAATGAATTTTCCGATAGTGGGTTGGTAACCGATTATCGCGATTGGCAAATCCCTCTCGGTAGAAGGTTCAGAAGTCTGAAGATTTGGTTCGTGTTACGCACATATGGCGTAAAGGGACTGCAGGAGCATATTCGAAAGCATGTTAGTCTGGGCGAAGGCTTTGCCTCTTTGGTAAAGTCAAGACCCGATCTATTCAAGATTTTGGCAGGCCCCAGCTTTGCTTTGACAGTCTTTAATATCGTTTCACCTGGAGGTGGAGAGAAAGAGGAAAATGCGCTTTCTAGGGAGGTTTATGAGCTAGTAAATAGCAGAGGGGAGATATATATCACTTCAAGTGTTGTCGCTGGGAGCTATGTTATCAGGGTCGTCAGCGCGAACCCAAAGGCCGAAGAGAAGTACCTGCGAAAGGCATTTGACATCTTGGTAGCTACGACTGAGGAGGTGCGAGACGGGAAGTCAAAGCCCGCGGTCATCGAAGGAGATTTGAGAGATATTAAGGGGATAAGTGAGGTTGAGGTTGTTACTATGAATGGTGCCGGTGATGCAAAACCACTGGCCGATAGCACAGTTTGATATATGTAAAATCTTACGGTACTTCTAGGGAGGGCAGACTCGTATATCTTTCGACTTAGTCTTTTGTAGATAGTTTAGTGTATAGAAAAAAAGCCCGACAAGTGTCGCAAAGTTTTCATGACTATTTTTAGCCTTCTATTTTATTTATACATAGGCGAGAATTTGATAAACACTCACCCTAGCCCATTATGCAAGTGTAATCTTACCTAATCTTCCCCTCAAATTTAACACTAATATCCGGCCTAAGAAGCTTATTATGGATGGAAGACTGTCTATGTATACATATTTCTTGTCTCCTAATTGTACCAATGATATGATAACACGCTTGGACATTATGGTCCATGAATCTCGTAGCCCGAGGGAATTGACTGGTATGATCAGGAGGTTGACCACGATTCACCGATAGCATGGGTTTCCAAGTACACGTCAAGTTTTTTTTGCCTATCCAGTATGAATATTTGCTTAATATTCCACGACGCCAAGCACTCAGCCCTAAGCCCGTGGTGTTGGTCTGGGTTCCTCAGTTGTGTCACTTTCAGCGGACAAAATAAGCGAGCCGGCCACCTGAAGCCCCTTTTTTGCCTTTTCCGCCACCGATTCTCGATCGGCTCGCCAAGGCAGCACAATCCTGGTAGCCGGAAGCTTAGCTCAAATAAGCGGATGTCTTGGAAAATCGATAAAATAATTGATATCCATTCTTTGGCTATTGGAAGTTACCGCTCGTTCACCTCGCATAAAAACAATGTACTCAAGTATGATATCATAATAAGCAAGGCAACTCGATCACGAATAAAGTTTAACATTAAACCCTCTCTATCTATTATAAGTGTATTCTAAACACCCTTGTCAACTCCATATCTTCAAATTTCTGTAAAAAGTACAGTATAGAATGCCAAGTTTGTAAATATACTCGCAGTCCGAGCCCGTGTATTGAATGAAAAGTCTAAAACAAAGGAAACGGCATCGTTGTGTGGTATTGAATTCTTCAAAGGCCTATTTAGCTTTTTTCAACGAATCTGATGGGAACGGGTTTGATGGAAATGGCATCAATGTAAACGGTGTTGATGCGATCAGCATTGTTACCCTGGCAGAAGGTCCAGACGGTGACAGGGGCTTTCTTCTGGTTCTTTCCTGCTATGAAGGTGAAAGAAACGGGAGTCCAATTCTCGCCAGGTCTGAAAGCTTGCTGTTCTGAACATATGTTCTTCTCGCAGATCCAGATGTAGCAGATATTTTGCTTCCTCTTAGCCAGGAGTTCTGCTTTGACTTTACCCATCAACGATAGAGTGTATCTCTGTCTAGGGACGATATCGAGGACTGTTTGTTGGAAGGCAGCATTTTCTTTGTCCTGAATTGATTCTTGACTGGTGATATGTTAGTATACCTCAAGTTCAATGGTGGAATAGCTACGTACAGATACTTGGGGCCATGTCCTGAGGCGGCGGCAGGATTGGCGCCTTCAGCAGCCCGTACGACCTTCAGATTTGCGTTGGACCCCTGAACTTCAGTCCAAGGAGCAATGCTGTTTGGTTTGCCTGGCGTGCCATTGAAATCTCCATTAACGATGGCTGCGGTGTCTAACACAATTAGCATAAGATAACCGTGGGAAAACGTGGTTCAACTTACTTGCAGGCGCCACAGAACTTGTAGGGCTGGTCGAAATCGTGGCTAATCGTGAAGAAGATGTTTAAATAGTGCTCATCGTAGTTGGGACCACGGAAGAGGAGGAAACGACTGGTCCAACCAAAGAGGATGCAGAGCTAGAAGAAGGTGCCACGGAGCTCGTCTCCAAAATTTTACTGGTGCTAGATGTTTCGGTGATGTCGATATAGTCGCAGTTGCAGATTCGGTTGGTGGTGAAGTTGAACTGATCGTCTCGCTTGTGCTTTCAGCAGACGACGTCGATGTAATCACGTCGTAGTCACTTGCAGACTCGGTTGGTTGCAATGTCGAGGTGATTGTCTCACTGGCGGTATCGAAAGAAGACGTTGATGTAATCACATCGTAGTCACTTGCAGACTCAGTTGGTTGCGATGTCAAAGTAATTGTTTCACTGCTTGAAGTTTCGACCGACGATGTAGATGTGATAAAATCGGAGAGCGTCTCGCTTGCAGATTCGATGGAAGTGGACGTGACCTTGAAAGAGGAAGTTGTTGTCTCAGGCTCGGTAAAGCTTGAGGTGATCTCAATCGATGAGGCAGGGCTTGTGATGTCCGAAGAGGTTATCGTGTCACTGACCACATCGTCAATGAAGGTTATGGTAGGTTCAAGTGAGGAGCTGGAGAGCTCAGTCGATGAAGTTGGTGTTGGCTCCGAAGAAGCTGAGTGATATCTTAGCCAATTATTACTTGAGAATTGGAGGACCAAAAACACCTACCAGTGATACTTCCTGTGGAAGGGCATTCCGTGACTGTGACCGTGACCGGACTTAGACTGACGTACTCAGTAACAGTTACTGGTTCGACCGGAGAAGAGACACGTCGATAGATCCTCTGGGCATCAGTAACCGTGAGAGCAAAGGCACCGAGAAGCAACACCAAAGACAATGATTTCACCATTTTGGATAGGGAATTAAGCAGAAAGAGTGATGCTTTGAAACCTTGGGAAAGAGTGAAATGAAGAGCAAGCAGAAACGAGTGATGCTTGATTGGGATGAAAAAAACTCTCTAGGCTATCTGGGAATACATTATATAGAAATTCAATTAGGAAGGGCTAGGTAGCTGGGGGAATAAGAAGAGTGTGGCAATTCCAAATTGGGAAAGGCATGGTAGAGAGACAAATTAATGTGGCTGGAACCTGTGGTTTACTACTACATGAACATTCGTGTACCGTGCATTATGATAGTCTCTGGTACCTACATGAATTGTTGCTTTTGTGGGCTCGTCCCAATTTCTACTTCGATACGCAAACATTCAATCATATCGTACGTAACCGCAGCCAGGACCGATGGTAGAAACGGATTATGTTGGATAGAAATCGTAGATCATCGAAAGAAAACGTTAATTATTCTACAGTAAGCTTGAATTAAATAGCAGCAAAGTGTTCGCACGGAGGAAGATACAAAAGCAAATATCTGGCCAACGATCAAGGATCGGGTGTGGCTTGGCATGTTGGGACCTGACTTTACAGCCCATGCAGTCAAGCCTCATGGCATCTATCAGATCTTGAAATTTGAGAGAAAAGAACCCCTGCCAGGAAAAACGAATATGGGAGAGCAAACCGAACAGGCGGATCGATTTCGATTCGTCCTCTCGGAATGCAGGCACTATCTTTGCATGGCCTCGACGCTGTTTCCCAATTCGAGAACATTCGTCAATAACCCTTCGAACGGATGCCCCGCAACAAAAACACTGATATCTGAGGAAATGGGTTCTAGGCTATGTCTTTACCAACGACACCAAGCAAGGAGCGCAATCGCTTGAGTGTACTGTACCACGTTTCCCCTTTATGGTACATAGGCGCGCATGCGTGCAGACCACGCGGGATAAGTCTAGATTAGAGCGAGGTTATCATGGGCAAACCCCGTTTCATGGTTCCAGCTAGCCATGGCCCAGTAGTATACCCCTTGGCAAATTGAACCCATAAGGATTAAACCGCAAAAATCAAGTAAGTAAAAGGTGATTCGTTAGAAAACTAGTGATGGCTCACCACTTCAATATCTCACTGGTGTTATGCATTCAATTCCCAATTTCCCAGAATATCTGTCAGATTGGATCAGCTGTTGGTATCTAATGCTCATATTGATTCAATCGGACTAGCAGGTCGACGATTTCGGGTGAAGAGCTGGGGGACGAGGCGATTGATTGAAGCGTTTGGTAAAGAGTGTTGTCGGAGGAAGCAACCGCTTTTACCAAATGCGCAAGATAGTCCATTGTCGACTGCGTGAGTTCAGTGACGCTCATAGTTTCAAGAAACTCGACAAAAACATCAATGGAGTAAACGTGCATCAGCATGTCCTCATCCTTGTTTACCATGTCAACCAGTGCAAAGTACAGAATCCCATGTTCTTCGGCCGGCATTCCGTATTTTGCATCCACAGCAGGGAAGTTTGAATGGGTAATGGTATGAAAGTCGAGGGCCGAAAGCCGTGGGAGTACTCGCAATAGTCGACCCTGAGCCAAAGATTTCTGTCTCTCGTCCAACTTGCCATCGCCAGTTCCGACGGTACGCGAGCTACAAAGTTCAAGGAGCAACTCATATACCTGCTGGTCATGAAATATCCGTCGCCATAACAGCCCCTGTCCAGGTGGCATTCCTCCTGCTAGTTGCAGTCCTTTCATCTTCGTGTCGATGCCAGCTGACGACCTCCTATCGCAGTCTACCTCGAGTAGGTCACCCAACATCTGTGTTGCCTTCTCGCCCACCTCAACATGAGGCGTGCTAAGACATGTCCTTACCACGTTTTCGACCACACCCTTCATTATAGACAAAATGGCTGTATCAGCAGGACTCCTTCTTGCCTTGCCGATGATCTCTAGAGCGAGGATATTTGCAGCAGGTGCGGGTGATTGTAAGGCCTGGATGAGAGCATCTTCGGATGCGAGGGTGAGAGCTTCGGTAAAGCGGATTGGGCGGAGGAGTTTGACGGCAAGACTTGCGAGAATTGTTGGGTCTTTATCGTAGGTGAGAAGTATTTCGGATAGCGGTGGCAAGAGTCGAGGTATCAGACGCGGAGTATTGCTCTCTGAGGGCGAGGGGCGTTAGAAAGCTTGATACTGTGATTGTTGTCCTTGTATCAATCACCTACCCGTGAGCTGCAACTCGACTTCATCGAACAACCTTGCATTGAGAGGAGTATCTGGAAAGGCGATCAACTGTCGAAGGTGTCTCTCGAGATCGTCTGATCCGGTTACTGGTATATCATTCCCATCCATGGTGTTTGCAGTCAAGGGAGCTATAGTTATAGCTATAGCTATGCGAAATGTGGAATGTGATATGTGATGGCGAGGTAGCGGCAGTTATACGGAGTATCGACAGGGCCGCGGAGTGCGATTGTATTTCAAGGTATTGATATCTGGTGTGGTGTGGTGTGGTGTTGGATGTTTGTGTTTGCTTGTGTTGCGTTGCTTCGGGTCCCCTTGCAGTGACGAAAGCTGTACTCGAGTACCAGCACCCCCACTCCGCGGGCACCTGCCCCGCACTTCCTGAGGCACGTGCGTGGAGGGGTCGGAAATAACTTCAACTCTGATACTTACGAATACTCGTACCTATCTCCTGCACCATACTGTACTGGATACTTGAATGGACCAAGGATACAGCTATTACCAAGACCAAAAATTGAATGATACCTTTTAATTCGGTCAGGAAATCGAATGTATCAGATTTTCAGATTTTTCGATATTCAAATCGCAGCTTGGGGTTCGCTTATCTGCCTACTCTACTTCGCTTCCTCGAGACTTCTAATTACCATACATGGGCCCGTACTAGTTGGCCTCGGAGTATATATTAATTAATTCTTTCTAAGTGAGATATGTAAATCCTTGTAGTGAAACTTATACTTATCTAATCAGATAATTAATTTTTTTCGAATTAATCTTTTTTATTTAGGAACTTTAACTAACTACTAAAGTAGTTAGTCGTAGTAACCCGAATACTTAATTAACCCGAATACTAAAACCTAGGGGTTTAAACCTATTATAAATTAACCACGTACTCGTTTTAGATAATTTTTATATATAAATAATCTAATTAACTAGTTAAATATAAATAATACCTTATATAAACTATTATTTATAGTTATTATTATATAAGATCAAAGTCTAGATCCTATAAGTCTACTTAGCTAAGTTACTAGGGGGGGGTTAGTACACGGGTAGAAGGGTATCTATCGAGTATAGGGGTCTAATTCCTATAAATATACTACTAAAGAGATTATATTAATATAACTAACGATTAGATTTATTATTCTATTATAAATAACTTATACTGATTTTTAATTAATTAAGTACTTCTAAGTAGGAATTAAGTGTTTCTAACTATTAGTTATTAAGATATTAATTATTCTAGGTTTTAGTATTCGGGTTAATTAAGTATTTACTTTATTATAACTAACTACTTTAGTAGTTAGTCTAAGAATCTAAAACTAAAAAAATAATTTAATAAAATATTAATTCTCTAATTAGTAGAAAATAACCTTTATTATAATAAAAATATATTTTACTGTAAAGATCTAATTCTTATATATTCTAAGGCTAAATAGTATATTTATTCTAATATTTAGTATATTTATTAGAGTATAAAGTAGTTTCTTATTTAAATATTTACCTCTAGGAATTATTTCGTTCTAATAAAAGTATATTTAGCTTAAATTAGTAGACTTTACTTAATTTAGTAATATACTCTAGATTAGTTAAAACCTACGAAAACTCTATTCGCTTATTAAGTATAAGTTATACTTAGTATTAGAAATAGTATAGGATTTAGATAAAATAAAAATAATAAGATTTTATTGGGCTGAAAGGGTATTGGGTACTGAAGGTCATGGAGAATTGATTGCCTTGTAAAAGGTAGCTATCTAAGGTGTTTATATAAAGAGTGTAAGGTTTAGGCAGACATGAAGCATTTAGGCAGCAGAGCTATAAGTGGATCAAATCAGGAAGTGGAGCAAAAGAGAAAGTAGACCCAGCACAACAGATTTATACTACCGAGGATTAGGTCTAGGAAGCTTATTTAAATATAAGTACCTACTATTTTAGCTTTACTTTTCTAACTCTACTATAGGAAATACCTAAGGCTTATCTATAAAGAATAACTTCTTTTCTCTAGTTCGATAATATACTAGAGATATATGAGGGTTACTTTATAATAAGCGAGTATATTTATTTACCTAGTAGTAATAAAGATAATAGTAGTAATAGAGATTTGTTGTGCTGGGTCTACTTTCTCTTTTGCTCCACTTCCTTATTTGATCCACTTATAGCTCTGCTGCCTAAATGCTTCATGTCTGCCTAAACCTTACACTCTTTATATAAACACCTTAGATAGCTACCTTTTACAAGGCAATCAATTCTCCATGACCTTCAGTACCCAATACCCTTTCAACCCAATAAGATTCTAGGCCCTAGTATATATAGAGGAGCTTATATAAACCTAGCTAGCTAGCGATAATAAGAATAATAAAAGACTAAGAATAAGGATAATAACTCTCTTAAGAGCTTAGTTACCTAGCTAATTAAATATTATAAGATTATAAAATATATAAAAAGTATACTAAAAGCTAGTAATCGCTTATAAATATTAGATCTACCCTTAAATAGATTACTATTACTTTTAGCGCTTAAGAAACTATACTAAAAGAGAGCGTTAATTCTACTGTTATATGTTAAGCTTAAATTACTATCTAGGAAACTAATTAGATTATAGATTCGAGTCTTTGAATATTAATTTATCTCTTTATAATAAAAGCCTACCTTACTACTAAGTTCTTAGTAATTATCGCTAATTACTAGGAGCTTTAAATCTAGTAAATAATATTTATTTTATCTAAGAATAAAACTTTTATAAATAGGTTTTCTATTAATCTAGCTAAATATATTATTATAGAAAATTACTTAGATGATATTCGAAAAGAGCTAGAGAAGAAGGTAGAAGGTACAGTAAGTATTATAGTTAGTATATAAGATAATAAGGATAATAAGTTATTATTATAGTATTATTTTATAACGTTAGTTATTTTATTTACTTTATTACTTATTTTAGTCCCTATTTATTTTATAGATTTAAATAAATTATATTACTTTCCTCTTTATATAACGTGCATGTATAGCGAACCGGCCAAACAAGCGAACCGGCCAAAATTTTCTACACTCGCGATGGAAATTGTAAGAACTCTACCACAACGCCTCTAATTAAAAAACACTTTTCAGAAATTTCTTCCTCAGATACTTCCTCTATAATATTACAGGTGCGCGTATTATGACCAGTCTCTCCGCAGTTGCCAC
>CAJVRM010000418.1:156512-230935 GCA_911693285.1 Hymenoscyphus albidus | reverse complement strand
TAAACTCGTCACTTGTTAACAAAGAAGTAATAACTTAATAACTAGATTGCTAAACTAAGTTGAGCACGAAGCTCCTATCTAATGGCAGACGTGCCAGTCTTATATAGAACCTTCGTCCTCTCCTGGATCCATCAGATCCCTTGGATCCCTTTGGGATCTATCCGGGTCCATCACGTGACAGTAATCAATGGAAATCCTTGGATCGCTTAGCTACTCTAAGCGATCCCTATTATAAGAAACCTGGGTGTGCACTGTCGAGGGTTGCGCCTCCTATTATGACATGTATCACTTGGACACATGATTCGTGACACTATATATAAATCGTTAGTAAACCTTTATTAAAGTAAAAGTATAATTACTCTAAATGTTAAAATATATAAATAATCTAATACTACTAGTATTATAGTAATTTATTTATAATCTTATAATATTACTAAGAATCCCGAAATATATTAGCGAGGTATTCGTTTATTAGTTCTATATATAGTAATATAAGGTAATTATAGGTATTAGTAATTTAGGTAAGGAATTAAATAGTAGGTAGTCAAAGTTAGAGCGTTAAGTAGTAGTAGTATTAGTAGAAGTTAAAGGAAAGCACTTTAATTAGTTCTAGAACGGATTTATAGCTTTTCTACGTTAGATATAATATACTAATAATCGGTATTATATTAATTATTACCGAGAATCTAGAATTATATTATTAATATATTTTAGATACTATAGATATTAAGTATTCCACTGATATTATATAGATATATTGGGGCCTAACTCTATGCACTAAGCTTTAACGTAAGCTATTATAGATTAAAAGTACGATAACTCGATAAGAACACCACTTCTTAATATTCTCCCGTTATAATTAAGTTAGCGTATACCCTTGTATTCAGTAGTAATAAACACGGTTTTGATTTCTTCTAGTTCCCTATCTAACTTTAGCTTCTACTATAACATTCTTTAAAGAATCCGTAAGACGCTTACTAAAAAACTCTATGCTTTAAAACATTAAAACATTAAATTCTTACTTCTATCCTTCTTAACAACCGAAATCCAAAACGGATTCCTTTTACTATACGAAACACTATTGTAGTTTCTTTACCTGCTCATCAGTTATAGCGATACAGTAACTGTCATCTGAACTTATTTCACTGTTTCTCTGCTTCCTCACGAAGCTTTGATATATTTTATTTGACACCATCAGTCTGACTCACTTATACAAGCAGCTATCGGATATCTTTGTGCTGGTTCTGTGCGGAATGGAATTTGGCTGTAACCACATTGTTAACTTACAATATTCCCGGAATTCGGTTGTTGTTATATATATAAAGCTCAAAACATCCCCAGCAGCTTTGAATCTTCATAGTTTGTACTACTACGCCTATCCAACTTTTCTCTAGGGTCTTGCTTTGATTGACTGAGGGCCCCCTAAAATATACCAAATAAATCCACGACCGTACGTTATAGTACTTGTTGGTGCTGAGCTGGCAGCTAGCCATTAGGACTGGGTTCACGCGGTATCTACGCTCTTTCATCCTAATCCTTCTCTCCACTTTTCTGTCAAAGTTTTGACGGCACACGGACTTCTGTGGGTATCCTGGGCAGCCAGATATACGGCAAGATTCTATAATCGAGTTATTTGTCGTTACTATGGAAGGCTATAAGCGTCCTTTGAACATGGTTGAAAGCTACTCTCGGAGTAGTTTTCAGAAAGACCACTGTTTTCGGGTTTTCACTCAGCGCTGGAAGAGATAGATATAGCGGGCCCTTTGAAAGTACTATACATTCACAACTTCACAAAAGCATTTTCGTATGTCAGCTATAGCTTATGGCTTTAATTCATTCAACATTGTAATATAAGGTACATACTACCCAGGCCTTCTAGCCTACGGTTCCCCAAATACCCTCCATAGTATCCCTCTTCTCCCAAATCATGCTCCGCACTCGTAGCAAATACCAATATCCGTTCTAACGCATCTTGTAACCGGCTACATTTAAACGAAAGTTAGCAATTATTTAGTGGCTGTAATAGTAAAAATATCTACGGACCTTTCCACGACAAACGCCCGCACATTGTGAGAAGGGTAACGGCGTCTCTCGTCTCGCTAATAACCCTTCAGCTGCGGGAACGGCTGCTGCGATACTAACGGAAGCGATGCTGACGGAAGCTAGGCTAAGGGACACAACAAGGGTGAAGAATCTCATATTAGGATAGTAATACAGGAGGATTTTGTCGTACTAGTAGTAGATCGGTTTTGAGAAGGCTTCTGATAGATTGTTTGGTTGATTATTTGCAGTGAAGAAGGAGGGGCATCTTGTGCCTTTTATACTTGTGGCACGATGGGCCAAGGTTCGACAGGGGCACCAAGGGGTATTGTGACGGTTATGGTCACGAGGGCTGGATGTCACATGCTCGCTTAGCGAGGCGCTAGCGCGCACGACCTGTATTTAGTTCCCAGCTCTCTCGAGCTCTCCTTCTTTCCTCGTCTTTTGTCCTAAGAATAGAGTGTTAATTGTTCTGAGTTCTACCTGAAGCACGTCTGTCACATTACAAAAGACCCTTAGTTGAGGCTAAGTATCCCAGGTCTAAGTTCACGTTCACGTCCAAGTTCAGGTCCACGATCTTACGTCTCAATTCTCACGATTTCTACCACTTTCTTGTGCGCAAGAACCCTACACTTTACAACACGACGAAACCTCTTCTTTTTTCGACTTCTCTACAATGGATGCCCTTCAAGTTCAGTCCGCCATCGCTGAGTTGCAAGCTGAAGTCCAGCGACAGCGCGACGAGATTCACTTACTCCGGTCAAGAACATCCGCAAAGCCTAAACCTTCCCTCCCAGACCCTGACAAATTCACTGGCCAGGCTCATAAATTCGACACCTGGCTTCCCTCAATCAAAGCAAAGCTACGAGTCGACGGTACAGCTATTGGAGACGCTATTGCGCAGTTCTACTACGTCTACCTCAACCTTGACTCCCACGTCCAAGCCATGGTCCTTCCACAGCTCTCTCAAGCAGAAGACACCCAAAGCTGGGACTACCAAACAATCCTCGAACAGCTCGCGCGCGTGTACGACAATCCAAACAAGGTACAGGAGGCGGAAGACAAGCTATTTGCCCTCAAGCAAGGTGCTGACTCAGTCCCTACATATATCGCCAAGTTTGAGCGTGTCCTTTACGAAGCAAGAGGTCAGGACTGGCCAGATGTCAACAAAATTTCCACCTTTAGGAATGGCCTTAATTCTACTCTTCGCGGACGACTTTCTCAACAACTCAACCTACCTCGCGATTATACTACATTCATACGCGTCGTACAACAATTAGCAGGCCGCTTCTCTTCGTCTACACAACCTACACAGTCCTACTCCTCTGGCAACCACCACAGCGAACCAATGGACATAAATGCTTTTAGCATCAATTCCATCGACCCATCCTCTCCTCCACGCGCTCGCTCTATTTCCCCTGAGCGTAGAGATCAATATAGAGCTGAAGGCAGGTGTGTACGATGTGGCTCCTTGGAACACTGGGTCAACGATTGCATACTCCGTCCTTTCTCACCAGGACCACAAGGAAGGAAATCAGCCATAGATTTGGGGGATCTACCAGCTGGGGAGGCATTCCCAAAGCCAGTACGAAAGCAGATTGCAAGACCAGGCAGAGTAGTAATAGCAGCTATGAACGACAATGCTTACGATAGCGCGGAGGTAGATTCGGACGATCCTGACCATCCAGATGCCTGGCAAAAGGGTATTTTTCACAATTAGTTCAGATTTTCAACGCTCGGGGCGAGCTCTTTTTAAAGGGGGGGGTGATGTGACGGTTATGGTCACGAGGGCTGGATGTCACATGCTCGCTTAGCGAGGCGCTAGCGCGCACGACCTGTATTTAGTTCCCAGCTCTCTCGAGCTCTCCTTCTTTCCTCGTCTTTTGTCCTAAGAATAGAGTGTTAATTGTTCTGAGTTCTACCTGAAGCACGTCTGTCACAGGTATCCCAAATTAATCATTGTAGGTTTACTAGGGTGGCTTTAGTGGAGGACAGGGAGAACCCCCCGTAAAAGCTACAATCATTGTGCCTAGGACGAAGCAAAGGTACAAACTAATCAGCGCTCGGCAAATAGAACCTATTCCATGGAATTCCAGATAGAATAGAATAGAATATTCCTTCTAGAGTACCTTTAAAATAGAATAGAATATTCTATTAAAATTAAGAAGGCTCTAGAATTCTACAGGTTATTATTCTAACTAATTAGAGAGAAGTATTTAAGAGGAGTAAATATTAATTAGGCTCTATTTACTTAGTATTTTAGAACTTTAAAGGGTCTAGAGACCCTCCCCCCTACTTATTACTTTCTAATATACCTTTACTCTACCTAAATCGGATAATTTAATTAGCTTAGCGAGTTATATTAGAGAGTTATACCCTTCCTACAAGTAATAAGTCGTATATAGGGGAGAGGGTAACGTAAGCTATCTATTAGTTAACCGGCCTTATACGTCCGAGTATAATCTAGGTTTCCTATTAGTTAACGGAGCGGAAAGACTTTTATCCCGGTTATATAATTTAGTTCTATAGAATTCTAGTAGAATAGGGGGTATAGAATAGAATAGAATTCTAGTTACCGAGCGTGTAACGAATACTCAAACTGGCTAACTAAACTTGGCTGGGTGTTCGCTGGTTGGTATGCTATGATAAGAAGAAGACTATCGGGTTGTTCACTTGGAAGTGAACTCGTTACTTGTATCAAAGATGTCAAACTGATATGATAAGATTGATAACTAAGTTGAGCACGAAGCTCCTATCTAATGGCAGAAGTGCCAGTCTTATATAGAACCTTCGTTCTCGTGGAGCCTACGGGGAGCCCAAGATCCTCAAGCTCCAACGCAAGCTCCTGCAAGCTCCAACAATCATGTGACCCTGTCACGTGATACTAACCGAATGAAATCCCTGGATCGCTTAGCTAGCCCAAGCGTCCCTATTTGCTATAAGAGTACTGATAGTGCTTGACCTTTCAGGACGCCGCCTGGTCTTCTCTTATCACGTGAACACGTGATTCGTGACAGAGCGCTATACTTAATATCTATCTTAACTAAATTCTATTAACTTATTAAAATATTAAAGATTTAAAAATACTATACTTAAATAATATTCGCGTTAGAAATATTATTATTTTTAATTATTTAACTTTCTAAACTAACTAAATCGCTTATATTTATCTATTATTTAAGTATTCGCGTATTAATATTATTTTATTTTACTTAATATAATTATAAGATATAACTAATTTCTCTATAATAAAATCAGTTTACTCTCGTTAGAGCTATATATATGAATATACTTCGAGTAAGAAGCTTTCTATAACTTATTTTTACCTATAAACCTTACACAATAATATAGTTTAAAGGTATAGAAGAATATTACTTTACAGAATCTAATACCCGAACTACAATTTTCCATTTACAATATACCTCTCCCCAAAGTATAGTTTTATAAAAAAGCGTTTTATTATTATCTCCTCCCTCTGTTCCCTAAAAACACTACTAAAGACCACAAAAACAAGCCACCAAACAACCCCATTCTACCCCTATCTTCCAAACCTCGCAACAGCACCCGCCCCTAGCACCCTCTTAACGTCCGCCTCCCAATGCTCCACGACCCTCCTTGGTACATCCCCCTCCAGAACACGGAGTGCCTTTACCCGGTCAGAGGCGACCGCGAAATCCTCATTCTCTGGTCTTGGTGTCTCCACCGACATTCGGGAGAGCGAGAAAGAGGCGAGGGAGTTCCGCGGAGTTGGTGGTACTGCTCTTTCTTCTGCCTCTTGCTCCAAATCTGGGATTGGGAGGAGAACTTGGTCGGGGCGAAAAGGAGGAGACGGGCCGGGGACAGCAGGCGCAGGAGCAGGAGTTGGCGCTGGGGGGACATTTGGATCAGACTTCACTCCAAATGTCCCGAGAGACCGCCTGTTGTGGATCTTAGTAAGTGTTGAAGGGCTCATATAGAGATAGGTAATTCTTACAATCTCCCAAGAGTTCGCTTGAACCACGAACTCTTCCCAGCACCAACATCCTTTTCCTTCTTGGCGGGTGGTTGGCGGAGGCGAGTAGGCAAGTAGCCCTCGTTCTGGTAACCATCCACTGTGGCAGAGAGGGGAATTCTGGCCACCTGGGTGGTGGAATGGATTGGTCGGTAGCTTGCTGTTGGTGTTGGTGGTGGTGGTCGGCGCGAGTTGTTAGTGCGCTGCGATTGCTGCATTTTGACTGGCATTTAGTCTCTCTTGATTGTGTTTACTTGTGTTCTTTGGTAGGTTCAATAGGGCGACAAACCGACAAAATGACAAGATGAGAAGTCGGCAGCGTTGTTTACAATCCATTTACGCGAGCTTTTCGTGTTTTCTACGCAACCGACCGTAGTACTTCTTAGCGCCATTTCCGAATTCTCTGCAGCCCGCCTTAGGAAAAAATATAGTGTAGTTCCCTTATAGTCAATTGAGTTTAAAATACATACATCCCACAATTATTATATTAATATTTTATAAGCGAAATATCGCTTCACTTTTGGAAAAAGGGGCTTATGCCTTTGACGACCTTCTGGACAGGCCTATACATAAACGCACAAACTCCTCCCTACCAAACTCCAGTGTAGAGGTCATGTAGACTTAGATAAAGAGACAGCTTCTAACCTTCGCATAGATTTATTACATAGGCAAACGAAAAATACTTTATAGTTCCCAGCAAGTGGGGGGTAAGGAGCTCATCAAAGCATTATTTATATAGTGATTAGTAAGCTTCTTAATCATGTAAATTCTTCTAGCTGCTTCCCATCCAAAGCCACTACAATACTAGAAGTTATTTCCCCCTCTAAAGTATTATAGGCAGGCAATGCTTCTGGAAATTCCGAACTTCTTTTTACTTGCCTGTCGCTATATATGAAGACAATATAGCACCCATCGCTAGATCGGGCATTTTATCAAGGGGAGAATGAATGAATTGAAGTCAATGGGGAAACCTGTGGATGCAAAGCTTCACTTGATAGTGCCTATGGCCATGATGGCTATCTAGACGTGAACACGCTTTTACTTGATAATACTGATAGTAAATCACTTCGTCCACAATATCTTCTCGATGTAATTCGAACTCGGTTTTTGCACCTCTGAGATTACTTCAGGAACATGTTCATGAAGTAATGAACAAGCTGAGTTATATCATAAAGAAATATAATCCTGCCAATATCCATGCATCGAGCTTTTCCTGTAAAATGCCATCGTGTAGTAGCCAGAGCTTCAGTGCCTCGCACGAGCCGGTTGAGATTGAATCAGTATACAACACAAAAAAAATCAGATTTACGATAAAGGTAAGAAATATCCGACACTTTCAAGAACTTCGGCAACATTGCAGACAGAAGATGGGATGCCAAGCTGTACGGATCGTCGTTCGTAAACAGGCCGATCCACTAAGCTGGAGGTTAAAGGCTTGGGGTTTGGAGATCCCGTGAGATAATATCTATCATTGGACGAACCACTTCATATAATTTAAACTTTAAGCTATTTTCATCCCTGTTTCAGGAATGTCCCTGGAAAATGATACGAATACCAAATAAGAGAGACAATATTATATAAGTAGAGGCCGACGGTTAGGATACAAGCTTTCCCCTGGAATCATTTCTTTCATCACCAACCACTCTTTTTATAAAATATTTACTTTACTTTTTTGTTATTTCAGTCTGAGACTATTCTATTCTATCGCTTATATTCATCATGAAGTCCGTCATACCCGTCCTCGCGTTGCTTTTCGCTGCAGCCCAGGCAGTCGAGATGAATTCCTATGTGCAAGATGCCGACGTCGAGCCTGAGTTCAAAGGTTTCCTCGAAGAGTAAGTCTCACCTCCCACCAAATACACCAATTACCACCTCTCTCAAGTGATAATGCCAAGGGTTCAAAATACTTGGCGACGTATGTCTTGGCCGTAAGCTTCACTCAAGGGAAAACATTTACTAACATACCCAGATTCTACAAAACCACCGAAGACAAGAAAGCTACTGATACATACGCCGATTTCTGGACAAAGGACGGTACAGAATCTGTCATCCTAGGTGGTGAAGCCTTCCCAGGCTCGTTTTTCATAATTAGTATGAAGCAAAGACAGCTTCCCATTCTTGGAGATAAGTCCTTGTTACACATTGTAAACAATGCTAGCGTTGTCAAGGATACACCAGAGTCAAAGATTTACCGAGCGGATTATGTTCTCCAAACCACAAATACAGCTTGCTCGGAAGTTAATGGTGTGGCGGAGTTTACGATCTTGAAGACCGACGGAAAGCCTGGATTGACACCACATTCGGGGAGTATGAGGTTATATAATTCGACAATTAGTCCCACAAAGACTCCAACAGATGTTCCATGCAAGAAGGTCTAAGGGCTACTTTTATTGTGAGCGATTTCTTTGAAGGATTGTGGGAGAAATGGGAGGGACGGCAGGCACAACCCGATCAAGAATCAATTAAGAATACCATTTCAAATACCATCCATCTGATATAACTTCCTGTGATCTTCACTTCATTCCCTTGTTATAACTCAAGCCCAGAGACTTTGTCCGTCGAAGTTACATACTAAAGAATTCCCAAACCTCGTCCCTCTCTTCGATCGAATCTTGCAGAAGTGAAGTATTATACACCGTTGAGGTCTTGATTTGAAGTCAGATCGCTTCATATTGAAGCTTCTCTTCTATCACATCGAATTCGAATTTAACATTGAAATCGTCCCCCTTTAACTGTAAAATTTTTCGAAATAAAACACAAGAGTTTGATCTTAGAAAGAACATCGATAGTTTAAGCCCTCTTCCTCGCTTTTCCGCTTCTCTTACTGCTTTCCTACATATGTGAAAGACCCTTGATAATATCTTTCGCGAATGTGAAGATCATATAACTTGAGGCAGCACAATATACCACGCTAAACAAAGATATCACCAGTTAGCAAAATAAGTAACCCACAAAACATATTCGCGAGCAGGTCGCAGCAAGACTTACTTCATAAAACCCCAGGTAGACAAAAGCGGTACCCAATCTGCATGACCAACATATTTAAATCCCGAGAAACACTCTCTCATCCCTATATACCCTATCAGTATAGCAACAAAAACTCCTATCACCAAATGCCAACTTACAATAAAGCGACGATTTCGTAAGCGTGACAGTTCCACCAATGAGCCCCAGCACACATGCCTGACCCCCGGCTCTTCCACCAACACGCATTCTTTCTCCTTGAGTTTTGAGAACCCAGAAATACCACAAGTAAATGGCGACTTCAGTCATGTTGATTACACCCTGAGCAGCTGTCCACCCCTCGTTTTCTAGCCATGCTTCTTTGCTGTAAGTCTTGTTAACCGCAGCGTACGAGTCGATGGGGTCCCAAATGGGAGAGTGCCATTTGTGACCTAGGAGAGTATGGGGACGTAGAAAAATGTAAAGTGAATCCCAGATCGTGAAGGGGAATGTAAAGACAATACAGAGAAGAACGGCGGCCCGAGGAGTGTGTGTCCAGGTCACGGTTATGATTGTTTTTACTTGAAAAGAGTTTGAAGTGCCCGCAAGGGGAAATTGAGTCCTAAAGCAAGGAAGTGAAGTGTTGGTTCGAGTTGGAATCAGCATGTTGGACGTTACACCAAATAGTCACGTGTAGAAGTATGAACGGTGAAATACATGTTGCAGAGAAACTCTGTTCGAAATACGATGTACCATATAACGAATGTTTTGTCCAAAAAATATGGAAAATCTTGCCCAATAATAGTGAATTGAAATCCCTGTCTCTGGACAGCAGTCTGAAAAAGCAACAACAGAATGGAGCAGAAAAGGTATGGCGATATCAGAACTTCAGATAGCAGTGTTCTGAGAGCGCAGTCATAAATCGTGATTCTCCTAGGCCTCGAAAATCTCAAGTTTCGGGATTAAATTTGAACCGCGATAGAAGCATACCTGCCTTTCTCCTCAAAAGCTATAGTCAACACAAGGAAACAAGGTAGGTAGGTTAATGCAAGCGAGGCGAGACTAACTCGTGGTGAAAGGAGAGTGAAGGAGCGACCTCTACAGCAGTCAGAGCGAACCCACTGTTATTCAACCTTCCCAAAGCCATCTTGCTTCCAATTGCTACCTAATATTACACCTTTGAGACTTTATGTTGTTGGTCGACGAGCAAGTGATGAAAAGAGTGTTCAAGGCATTTGCTCTGGCTTGTTTCTCAACAATCGACTTGACGCAACTCCTCCCATGATGAGCTTGGACCACAACAATACAATGCAGTGTCTCAAGTTTTGTGTCGCACAACGATTGCCTTCTAGAATGAGCTCGCTATTCTTTTCAGGTTTGATTCCAGAGGCTTACCCCGACTCATGATGTTTATCATTACGTAGGATGCAGAAGGTCACCAATGTCATGGCCTACACGTTGAGAACTACTCTCGGGGTATCTTTTTAGAAGTCTCGAATAGCTCAGATGAGTATTGTATTGGCCAATAACAGAAATCTTGAGTTATATCTAATGATTGAGACCTGGTAGTTTCAATGACGATCATATATAGATAGCCAGCTCCCACTCTGCAAAAATTGATGGTAAACGAACAATCCTGGTGACTGAATTTGTACAAGAGAAGGGTCCCAACGAAGTAGCAGGAAGATATCACAGAACTCTTGATAGTCTAAGATTAAGTTGAATTGGCGCATTGTGCAAGGGACCCACCAAAAACAATACAAAGTAAGTGCATCAAATACTTTTCTTCTTTTTGATTGCATCCAGCAATGATTGGAGTCATAATTTGTCGGTCGGTTGAATCTCCATTAATGCTTCACTTCAGTCGCTCTCCTTGTCGATCAAAGTGAATTCTATTACAAAGTATTGGCCTGCTAGCTTTAGTTTACACCCGTCAACGTTTTTGGATTGTAAAACGAAATTTTTGTATTAATAACATAGACCTCTAATTTAGCCAACTTGCTGAGAAGGTACTACTCACCAACTCAAAATCAGGTTAACCTGTTAATAGTGCCATCATATAAGTCTTTTTCAGAAGTAAAATCCAAGTCTATTGGTAAGTCATTCTAAATTTATATCATGAGAAAGGGAATTGGTTTAGGATTACCAATGAAAGTTGAATGCCAACTTGCCAAGATAAGGTATGTTCTTTGGAATCTTTGCCAGAGAAGTGTCTAATTCTTTCTCGCTTATCCGTGCGAGTTTTGAAGTTAGCATTTGTGGAGTCTTCAAAACAATCACACACTTATAGTATGGGAGGGGGAGACTACTTGTGTAATAATCTATCCAATCAAGGACTGGCAATGTTAAACTCAACTAACTATCCATCCTGCAGGCTGATTTGCGAAATTCCCTGCACTAAATCCTCCGAAGGACCCCGAGGAAAACACAGCGAGAGCGCAGTGTCAAATTCCGCCGATTCCGTACGACCGAAAGAAAACAGACCAGAGAGAAGGTGAACACGGAGAAGTGTCTTCGCAGCGAGTTCCAACTGCAGAGCAGCCCGTAGCCAACTCTCTCCATGACCAGCCAAGCCAAGTCCCTGGGCCGACTTATTGGTAACATTGCAGGAAGTGCATGGACATGAGTAAATCATGAAGAAAGCGTGAAGCATCTCATGAAGGAGTGTTTCAATATAACTTGCCAACCATTCCCTGAGGGGAAATACTTCCCAGCGGCGAGGAAATGCAAGGAGATCTCTAATCTCGATGCCCATAGCGAATTGTGAAGTTGTCTTAGGGGGTCCTATTTGGCCAAGAGGTACGAAATGTTGATTTCGAGTAAGAGAGACCGAGCAAAGGTTCTCCAGTGTCCCGTTGAAAAAAAGGTTATCAAATATGCGGAAATAAACTTCCAACATCGTTCCATCATCAAGTGTTCGACCACCTGTAAGAAAAGCTTCGGTCGTGGCCTGAAAATCCCGAATAGCCTCGTGCTGCATCGGTGAGAGGTTTGATTTTCGAGAACGCAAGCCAAGTCTGCCAATGTAATCCTGTCGAGCAAAATAGCTATCAAGCAGACTCGCAAGATCGATCGGGCTATGCCCACAAATCATGAGGCCCGTAAACTCGATTGCGTCTCCCGTATCAGTGATGGATAGCTTCGCGGGATGATCGGACCTCCTCTTTTTGGCCTTAAACTTTTCGTCTTCGACCCAGCGCTCGAAACTTGAGTCCTTGAGGGCTCGACCGTACCGGAAACGAGGTTGGATGTCACTTGGGAGGTTACGGTGGAAGTTGCTCATTTTGTTTTCGCGAGAGTCGTACTCGGATGGTGCGGATTGTAATGACAAAAAACTGGAAGTTATATCCACCGTAGTCGAGTTCTTGACTATTGTTCACAGTCGTTGTCTCATCCCGAGGGATGGAAAACAATCGAATTGTCTAAGAATACAAGTCTTGATTCAGTACTTCAAACGCAGTCTTTTTGATCTGAATCTTCGGCTGATTCTTTTCTGTATCCACTCAAATGAAAACATGCTTCTTTAAGTGTAAGATTCATTGGAAATAAATAATTTTATATAACTTTAACTGGAAAGGTACAGCACGTAAATCGCAAGAGCTATCTCTTTACTCCTACTTACTTCAATATTAAGTACTAAGTAAATTCCTCTAACCCTTTATAACTTACCTAAAATGGTTTTACTTTAGCTAGTTCAATTATTAATTAACTAGATATACTTACTTACTACTATATATACAACAACTAACCGTTATAAGACTTTAAATATACGAGAAAGAAAGATAACTGGGTAGGGTAATATATCTAGAATCCTCATATTCTATGTTTAGTCTATGCGCGTTATAAGTACATATAGTATATTATAGTATACTTCTCGAGGTAAATATAGTATTATAGATATATAAGAAAGTTACGCACTTAATAATCCCTACTATCCGTATTAGAAATCCTATCTAGGTATCTATGAAACTAGGTAGCATTGCATTCCTACGAATCCTTAAATGCCTAATAGAAAAGTATGGTAAAGTAGTAAACAGGTCATGCTTGATTGATCGATTACTTAGGTGGGTACTTCCTATTCAGCCATAGATTAATATTCAACCAACCAAAAATCATCAACGACCATGCCCTCTAAAGAACCACCTACACACGAAACACCACCCCCTCACAACCAACCCCCATTCACTTTCCCTCCAACCCTCCAACCCTTCACCCTCTCCCTCTCCCTCTCAACTCAAACCTCACAACTTCGCCTCCCCCTTAATAACCTCCCTCAAAAATCCCAACGCCTCCCTCGCAAACGCAATCATATTCCCCTCTCTATCCCCGCCGAGTCCCGTATCAAGTTCCTTGGTGAAAACCCCATTTTCGGTGGCGATGGCGAGGGCTACGTATCCCCTATTTTGCATCTCAGAACAAGCTCCCTTCCATTTCCTTGCCCAAGTGTCGATTTTCTTTCCCCAGATAAAAATAGTAGGAAAAGAAGGGAAAGTAGGGAGTGGAGGGAGAGCAGCACGAGCATCAAGGAAGAAGAGGGGAGCAAAGGAAAGTAGACGATTACTTACGGCGTCCTATTAGGCGTATTCCCACCCGTCGGTCCCGCAGTCCCAGATTCACAGATACAATACGTACCACCGAGTTTCGCGCGGACATTCTTTGCGAGGAAGGAGACGACGTCGGGGGTGGGACCGCGGTAGTTGGTTGTCATCTCTTCTGTCCAACCGGCTGTTTTTATTATCAACATCCGAATCTTCTTTGAGTTTTCCAAAGAATATAGAGGAGGAGGAAGAAGAGGGGGACATGGAGATAGAATGAAAAAGGAGGAATACTCACCAAAAGCAGCCCGAGATTCTAATGTATATAGCTAGTTTTCCGTTAGTTGTAGGGGAGAATGGGGGGAGGTGGTAATTCATACAGTGGCACCACCTTTATACAATTTACTAGCACCAGGTGTACTCAGGATACTGGCTGAGATGATACCACCAGCTGCCTATATGAAGACTTCATCAGCACTCCTATCTCATCCCATCAAACCTCAACCCAACACCTCTATCCCATCCATCCATAGTATCCCAATCCAAAGTCCCGCAGCTCATCAACCCCTCGCAAACAAAACAAATTCCTACACCAAACAGGAAATCTCAAAACATCAAACATCCAGACCAAACCAGAAACCACAAATGAACAACACATCATCACACAAACCAGCTAGACACCCAAACAAAAGAAACACCAAGCCTCCACATCCAGGCAAACAATAAGTCTTACCCCAAAGAAGATCCAAAGACCCCCCAAAAAAGAAGAAAAGAACTCACAGTCTCAGCCACACAAACACTCTCCCCCCTCCCCTTCAACAACCCCATCACCTCTCCCACAACGCCCCTAATACTCTGTGGTGGGAATCCAGCCATTTCGCTGCGAACTTATGAACCTGTGAGCCCATAAACTCGTGAATCCAAGTACCTATATCCCCCACTTCACCCCTTTTCCTTTAACAACAAAAGAATCCGACAAGAACGAGCCTCAGTTCAAGGAGCAAGCAAGAAGTACGAGGGTGCAAAGCTAGATGATCGGGATGGGAAGGTACGATGGATAGCACATCATACCAACATGACCTCATGAGGGGTTCGTCCCTTCCCTTCCTCCATTGACAAATCACCTTACCTGAAAAAAGTGGGGTACTTATGTACCTAGGTAGCTCAAGGTCACTCCAATCCAGCGGGGTAGCTCCCGTGCAACATCCCACAGGCCGCTGAAGAAGGTACAACACAGAAGAAAATCATTTTTTCCCTAGGATAGGTAGATAGAATGGAAGGCGTGAAGGGAATTGTACCTGCTTCAGGCTCATTTTCAGGAAGTTTCCAACAAACGGAAACTTCGTAGGCACCTGCATCTAATGGTGACCATCAACTGTATTGTAAGACAGAAATCAGTTGGAAGGCTGGCATATTGTTTGATAGCCTGCCAACAGCATAAATAAAGAAATACATGTGCCTTCATCACATGAGGATCTGCAATGGAGCTTCGCACTTCTTTGCTAGTGATCAGTGTTTGTTTTTGTTTACAGGACAAAAGGTTCATTGGCTACGGAAGAAGACTAAATCTACATAAGGCAATGGGGGTTTCTAATAGCAGGAATGATATCTCAGGACCCAACAAACTCAGGCTACTATCTCCAATAAGCTGTCACGGAAATCGAGACCAGGTATGGTGAGCAGCTGAGGCAGTATGCCGCGAAGTCATCGTCCTGACAAGGAAAAGTTCGATATTACTCTCCAGCAGATCCAAGGCCCCAATTGGAAGTTTACCCTTGGGCGTGGGTTTGAAGACTTGCGTACTAATCCATTGCAAACCTATCCCACCAACCTCGAGACCCGAAAGCCAATCGACAAGAGGGCGTTGGAGCGCATTGTACCACAAGTACGAGCCATGTACCACTTTGGAACAAGTCAAACTATCCATAGGGACAACCCGTCATTGATCCATGCTATGGGTACTTTTCATCGCGAAGTAGGCCAGGCAGCTGAGTTCTACCAAAGCTTCAAGCAACAATTCGATCAAGAGATCAGTCAAATGACCTACCTCTCGAAACCTAATCTGAACGCAATCTGGACAGAGAGGGTGATGGAGAAAAGACAAGGAGACGATGTGAATCAGGGTGCGGATACTTCTCAAAATCATGCACCAAAGTTCTGCAAGAAGTTTGAGGATACGAAGAGAAGCTTGATGCGCTCAGCGAAGGAGGTTCTTGAGTTCATTGACCTGGCATGGACGAGAGCCAAAGATCCCAACAGCGGTGCCCTAGTCGATCCAGCGAAGCATTTTCGAGAAAAGGTGTCTCTCGCGTTTGATCAGACGAAGGAGCTCATGGAATGGGCAGCGTTGTCACCAGACGCATGCGAGGCACTCACTCGGGAATTAAATTCTCTGAAAGAATTGGTGAACCCCGATAGTGAGCGAGTAAAAGATTTGTACAAGTCCAAAAACTTGGAGGAAGAAAGTTGAGGTGCGAGGGGCTGGAGGGATGGTGGGGTGAGGTAGGGATCGGTATTGTAGTCGACCTCACCTTCGAGGGCCGGGGAGTTATAAATTTGTGGTTGACCTTACCTTCGCAGATGGAAAAGCTGGGTCGATATGGAGCATCTGAAGCTTGCGCGATCTGCCTGAGCGATGGTCTTCGGTCGTGAATTGAGTTGTCGGGCTGGCGGAAGGTCGTGGGTGGGAAATTCTGTCCTGGTATTGTTGAGTCACAACTTAATTAGCAGTATCCTTTCTCCAATTGCGCACACAAGAATTGACTGTCTTACCTCTTAAAAAGAGATGGGTGAAGCGTCGTCCCCAACAGAGTAATCGGAATCGAATTGTACCAAGTCGCAGGGCCACCGAAGTGACCAAGCAAACCAGCACGCTGCGTATTGCACTTAAGTGTCGAGCCGTAGCCCACACAATCTTCGCAACGGCCCTCCCATAGGAACATAGCACACACAACTTTTCTCTGCGAGCAGATATGTAGTAGGTGACCAGCCCTGCTTTTCTGATGCCAATTGCAGACGTGAGATCACGCCGAACCCTCGCGGGCAGACCTGTCACTTTCCCTAGTGGGGGTAAAGAGGAAGGTAGATTGAAGAGTACTCCGAATTTCTCATATGCATGAAGGTCATCGCGATGCAAGCATCGTGGTGATGATTAGTCGCGACCCCGAGAGGTCAAGCGACATATCTGTGTGTAGCATAGAAACGCAGCGTTGGTGAGGACGACGCTTGGAGAAGGAAAGGTAGGAAAAGTTCAGATCGCAGAGCTCAAATAGTTGAAAGTGCGCTTCGCGCACGCTAAGAAGACGCAGTTAAATCACGTGCTGTGCACGTGCCGGTGGCTCCACCAAGAGCCGGGGTCTGACACAGCCCCAGAGGTGACGATGAGCCCAGCATTTGCCAGTGGGCAATTCTAAATACGTAGTCGAGTAGAGTGCTGGTACTAAAGATCATCCTTCCTCCAACACGCAATTCCAATAATCCGACCCAACACTCTTCAAAAACGTACCTCGGAATTCGACTGATACTACAAAACGGCTCATCTGAACAACACAACACCATTGCGGGTAGCAATCCAGGATGTGCTTCATATTTACTTGCGGAGAGACCGGTAAGGTTCCGCCTCCCCTTGCGCTTGCCACTCTCACCCAACTTTGTACGAACGAAACTAACGTAAACTTCTAGAATTCTCCAAACAACTTCAAGGATACGAGAACGTCGTCTGCCAATGTCACAACTGCGTAAGTCCACATCTCTGCGTTTGCGATCGTATCGGAGGAGCCTATTGGAAAACCAACTGATGCGAGAATGCGATACAGGGCAACTACTCAGCAAAGGTTATTAAGCGCAACCCCTGGTTCACCTTCTGTTTCATTCCCGTAATTCCTCTCAGCATTCACGGTCACGAAGATGTCGTTTGCTCCATCTGCCGATTCGCACAACCACTTCCAAACCGACAAGATGTTATAGCCCAGGCAAATGGCGGAGGAGGTGGAGGGGTGCCTTTACAGAATAATCCCCAAGGAGGACCACCTCAGGGCTGGGGAGGCGGAGGTCCTCAAGAAGGTCAGCCGCCGAAACCGCAGAATATGCAGTACGCATGAGATGGCGGTTGTGCGGTTTTGAAGGCGCCGCGGATTTCATGACGCTCTCGAGCAGGGCTGGGATGGAAGCGCGAAAGCTGTCTGGATAATGGGATGTATAGGGAGTTCTTGATATTCCGCGACTTGGAATTTCATCGGAGTCCATTGGGAACAGGCATATTGGGTGGGACTTGGTCGAGCGTTTGGTATGTTTGCAAATGGAGTGGGCATCCTTCCAGTAGTCTGGAACTAATATAAAGTTGTCAAATCTTGACTAACGAGATGATTGTTCTACCCGCGCATTGTATGAGTTGGCAGGGCGTTTTCTTATAAGGTTTTTGGGCATCGATGGGTGTTTCGCTTCTTCGCATTTGTGATGTTCTTTGCGCTTTTCGAAAAGTCTCGACCATTGGCAAGCTGTCTCGACGTCTGATAGTGGCTGACTGGGCATGATCTGATAACATCTGGCGTCCAATAATGGTTGTCTTCAAGTCTGGGAGTTAGTCTGGGAGTTAGCGGAACCTCTTTTTCTTCTTTTTGCCTATCCTCATTTGGTTGCATGTCTGACCCTTTCCCCAACCTCTCTTGGGGGTCTCTGGGGAACGGGATTTTTTTAGCGGCTGCGACATGGAAATGGAAGTTGTCCATGTGAGATGCGGTCTATTTCAAGTTTAGCTTCAACTGCAAGACGGCATGCCTTATCTCCGAAGTCTCGGAATCTGGAGTGCTAATGAAGGGAAAAGTATCTCGGATTTTGAACTCTTGCAAAAATCAAGTCCTCAGCTGGTTGAAAGTTGAAAACTTTTCGCATCCTTACATGCAGATGCAGAAGGAAAAACCGTTGCGAGGACCGCACTTCTCATATGAAATTATCGCAGCTGTGTGGGGTGAGAAGATCTCTCCGCCGCCCTGGATGTTGGGCGACGGGCCGTTGGCGAGAGAGCTTCATAGAGAGAGGGAGTCTGCTTTGCTCTGGGTTCATCCCTCACTTTTGAAATGAACCAGCCAATGTGGTGGCTGAGACGGAATTCCCATCCTCTACCTTTCTATCTGCCGGAGCATACCGCTGATCCCACCTTGTCTGACATCTGGGGGTGTTACTCGGTCTTGTCATACTGATGTTTGAGAAACAGTTGCTGAAATTACCATGTCACTTTGTATCTATCACTTGACTGAGTTTCAATATGCTATTTCTCTCTGTGTTGGAATTGTTCTTTTGATCGGCATTCTCACTCCCTCCGGTCATCAAAATGCTATCAAATCCAAGGTCCTCTGGTCGTCTACCTTATCTATATGATAACAAACTCGCCATCCAATGATATCCCAAGGATCTCAACTCAGGGGCCCAAGCTCCTTCGCTTACCATGTAGGTGTTCACGCTACTGCATTCCCCCGCCTCGCTCCCCACTACTGCGGTTGTAGTATCCATTACTCACTCCGGGATAGCATCACTATTTTCTTATCTCTCCCTATGAAATTCCATTATCAAAAAATTGTAGACATTTTCACAAGCCCCCCTCCCCCATAGCGCCTCTCCGAAGCCGCAAGTATCGTATCGATCTAGACGCATATCAGATGGCACGGCATCATGCAATAGTACAGGCGTACCGGAACTCTCCTCCTCATTTTTTTGCCCTACACACGACAGTCGTGATGTTTCATCCAGTAACATCCCATTATTCTCTATCCTTTACTTATGAGGCGGGCTGACTAGTAATTTTCACTTTTTTTTCTTCTAAATCGACACATTTTTACTAACATGGGTCTTCCACCTCCCCCACCCCCGAGGCTGGAGATCCGAGCCTGCTTGGGGTTGGGCAAGGCTATATTATCTTTCGCCTCCCCCATCTAAATTGTCCTCTGATATCTCAGATCAAGGCCAACTTGGAAGGGAGGCATTTCACAACATATACAGAAATCGCAAAGATGCCAATCGCACCCCCTCTTAGTCAGGGATGGGGATATGGAATTGTTCTCGGGCTGGGTGCTGTTTTCGCATTTGGAATGGTATGGTCTTTCTTATCCTCTCAGTTCCAAATTTCAATTCTGTTTGCTAATCGTTTTTACTTCAAATCAGATCCTCGTTACCTGGATCCTTAAACGATATAACCATGAACTTCAAACTTCTGAAATGTTCAGTACGGCGGGGAGAACGGTGAAATCAGGATTGGTCGCTTCGGCAGTTGTATCTTCTTGGACATGGGCAGCGACTCTTCTTCAGAGTTCGGGTATTGCTTATCGATATGGTGTTTCTGGTCCTTTCTGGTATGCCTCTGGGGCGACTGTGCAGATTTTATTGTTTGCTACTATTGCTATTGAGCTGAAGAGAAGAGCACCGAATGCGCATGTGAGTTATACTTACTTCCCCAATTTTGGGAGCGGATAGACCAATTAATTGGTGCAGACATTTTTGGAGATTATTAGGGCGAGATACGGGGTCTATGCTCATATCACTTTCACGGTTTTTGGCCTGATGACGAATATTCTCGTTACTGCTATGTTGTTGACTGGAGGCTCGGCTGTAGTCAATTCCTTGACGGGAATGCCTACGGCTGCTGCTTGTTTCTTGTTGCCTTTGGGTGTAGCAATGTATACCATGTTTGGAGGAATCAAAGCGACCTTTCTTACTGACTGGGTAAGTAAACGCTAGACACTTTTCTGTCAACTTTCTAATATTATTTCAGGTACACACTTTTATCCTCTTGATCATCATCATCATTTTCTCGCTTGTCACCTACGCATCTAGCGATATCTTGGGCTCGCCAAAAGCCGTTTTTGATCTTTTAGTCAAGGCTGCTGCGGATCATCCAGTTGAAGGTAACGCTGGTGGGAGTTACTTGACTATGAGATCTACGGAGGGTGCCATCTTTTTCGTCATCAATATTGTTGGGAACTTTGGAACGTATGTTCATTCCCTCAACGACTTTCTCCAGACCATGTGAAGATCTAACTTGCAATAGTGTTTTCCTCGATAATGGTTACTACAACAAGGCAATTGCAGCTTCTCCAGTCCATGCTCTCCCAGGTTACATTATGGGAGGTATCTCCTGGTTTGCTATCCCCTGGCTTATGGCAACTACAATGGGTCTCGCAGCTCTTGCTCTCGAAGGAAATCCAGCATTCCCAACATTCCCAAATCGTATGGACGATGCGGATGTATCTGCTGGTCTAGTCGTTCCATATGCCGCTGTTGCACTTCTTGGACAAGGTGGTGCTGTAGCGGTCTTGCTAATCGTCTTCATGGCCGTCACATCTGCCAGTTCAGCTGAGTTGATTGCTGTATCATCCATCTTCACGTATGATATCTACCAAACGTACTTCAACCCAGGCGCTAGTGGAAAGAGACTTATATACATGTCTCATGCTATGGTTGTGGGATTTGGTCTATTCATGGCTGCTTTCTCGGTCGGTCGTATGTATTCCCTCTTTCATAACCATAAACTCTCACTGACCATTGTACAGTCTTCTACGCAGGTATCTCCATGGGCTACCTCTACGTGATGATGGGCGTAATAATCTCCTCAGCCGTCATCCCCGCCACCCTAACGATCATGTGGAAAGGCCAAAACAAATGGGCCGCAGTCCTCACTCCACCCCTTGGTCTAGCATGCGCCCTCATCGCCTGGCTAGTGACCGCCTCGAAAACCTGCGGAAAACTCGACGTCGAATGCACAGGCTCCAATAACCCCATGTTAGCCGGAAACGTCATGGCCCTCCTTTCGCCCCTCATCTTCACCCCGATCTTCACCCTCATCTTTGGAGTCGACAACTACGACTGGCTCTCCATGGCCGCCATCCGCAAAGGCGACGACCACGATCTCGCAGCCGAAGCACACATCGACCTCGAACTCGTCCCCGGCGAACGCCTGACCACCGCCGCCGACGAAGCAGCCGAACAATCCAACCTCCTCCGCGCCTCGAAGATCGCCAAGATCACCACCCTCATTCTTACCATCGCCCTCCTCATCCTCTGGCCCATGCCCATGTACGGCTCCGGGTACATCTTCTCCGAGAAGTTCTTCACGGGCTGGGTGGTCGTGGGGATTATTTGGATCTTTGGGTCGCTCGGTGCCGTGGGACTTTATCCCGTCTGGGAGGGCCGCGAGGGTCTGGCGTATACGATGAGGGCTATTTGGTTGGATGTTACGGGCGAGAAACATCCTGGGGCGTATCATGGGAGTGTGGCGAGGTTTGTGGAGGGGAAGGAGGTGGGTGGTGGGACGCCGCCTGAGGTTGTGGGGGAGAAGGGGGAGAAGGGAGAAGAGAGGGTGGTGGTTTCGAAGTAGTAAGTTTGTTTTTTGTTTGTTTTGGTCAGGTGGAGGTTTTGGCGGGTGTTTTGGGGGGATACCATTCTTTTATTCGTTTTTGTGTTCTTGTGCCTTGAATCTTGTGGGGGTTATCTAGCGTAGGGTTGTTTGGTATAGTAAACCGTCAGGTGATTGGATATATATCACAATCCCACGACGATTTCCAAATTCTACTTTTTCACTTGTGAGTTGTTAAAAGACTTTAACAAGAATCAAAACATTTTGAGGCAGACTTTCTTTGCAAAGTTTTAGGATGGATGTTGCTTACAATACCCCTGAACATAAGATAAACTGATCCTTTCTCCCCAACGGCATTTACAACTTCCACAGACTTGGAATAGGTAAACACGATAGCTAAATCGATGACAGAATTGATGAATGTATCTGCCGCGATATCTGCGTTGTCGCAAGGAGGGGTAGTCATGTGGTACTGTCTAAGACAGTAGTCCACAACACCACCACATAATAGTAGCTAGCTACACACACACACACACACTTTTAGAACCCATAAGAATATACAAAGATTATATCCAGTTTTCGGACCTAAGAAGCCAAACCAACAGTATCGCTCATGAAAACAGAAGCTTGATTTCTACATTTTCCGTCTGCAATTGTGCGATCCTAGTTCTAAGCTAACGGTCGGCATATTAGAGACGCTTGTAATGTTATGACGCCTGCGAGGTAGATTGCAAGTGCCATTGTTGTGTCAGACAGTATACGGAATTGTCTGGTCCGAAAGAATGTCGCATAGAGATTGAGAATCGTGTTTTTGTTGCAGGTGTTGGCGAGAGCCCATAGTGGTTGGCGGGCTACTATTGCCTACCGATGTCAGCTTTTGAATTTCATCTCTCTGTATCTGATATTTTTCTTGCCTTCGCCATGAAAATTTGTTCATTAACGGAAAAGAACATACCTGCCATGACGATACCCAGTAGCGCGGTCCCAAATAGCTATTTCAGATGAGTTTTATCTCGTTTTGAAGTTCATATTTGACGAGCTTACTGATGCAAGGAATATTGAGTAATCGTTCAAAACATAGCCTGCCTTTTTTATCTGTCTCGCCCATATACGGATCCCAACTGCTATGGCAGTAAGCGGCTACATCACGGCTATGATGACGATCAAAGTGATGCCGCGAGAATCTCTATGGTGGGGTAGTCAAGACATTTAGGCTCTGTTTACTCAGAATATTATACCTTAACATCCTCCTAATTTTCCACGAAAGTAGCCGTAAAAGGACGTCTCGGAGCGCTTTATGCTTCTTCTAGCCTAGTGTAAAATCCGTCTACGTATAGATACTATAGATTATATATTTAATTTACTTAATATTGCTCCGCTATATTACTTTAGTAGTAAAAGTAACATAGACCTCTAGAGGTGTTTTTCGTCTTTAATATTATACTAAAATAGTCCACGAACGACTATATATACCCCTATTCCTATATATTTATATACCTTTTCCTACCTCTAGGCTATTCCTATACTAGTATAGCTCTAATATAAGAAAAATATTTTTATTTAACTTTTAATTTTTAGTATTAGGGACTAAAGTAATAAATCCCTATCGAATATACTAGCTTATATAGACGTACTATAAAGTCCTAGGGTCTTAGTACCCTAATAGAGAGTATAAGAGCCTGTAGCTATAGCGTACGTGGCCTGAAGCAGAGTCCTCGCGTAAGCCTCGCTTGACTCTCGAGTGTTGTAGATCTAAGTGTGGATTAAGGACCCACGGTACATGCATTAGCGTGTCCCCACTAGAGCCCACTAGATATTGAGATGCAATATTCTGAGTAAACAGAGCCTTAGCTATCATGGTATGCGGGGTTCAGATGAAGGATAAGAGACGGTGGGCAAGTATGGGAATTTTGTTCAAGGAATGTAGAGAGCTTCGCGTTCTTGGAAGGATTGAGGAATCGGTAAGAGAGGCGGGCATTACTCTGTAAACACCTAGGTTACAAAAATATTATCCTAAAGACCTCATTTGACTAAAAACATTATGGGAATAGTTTAGAATAATTGTTACTTTTCACTGCTTATTATACTCACGATGGGGCTCTGTTGGTCCTGTTGGTTCTAAATATGGGCATCTGCAACAGCAGGCACGTGAAGAAAACAGGGTACTTGAATACATGCCCTTATTAGACGAGTATTATGCGCAAAAACTCTGTTCGATTATTGTCACGAGGATCAAGAGGATGGTTGTGTTTGGATGGGCCTCTTTGCGGCGTACGTTCCAACAGATCTCCAACATGCAATGTAAGCACATAGAGACCAACTTTTTTGCAGTTGCTCAACCCTTCACACAAATGAACTCACTCATTACTACATTCGAAATCATCGTAATATTCAATACATAGTTCACGCTTGAATGTCTTCCAAACAGGCCCTCGTTTTTGGTGCTTCTAGAATCTCAGGAGTTCGTGGGTGCCTTTTTCATCGTCTTTCTTTTAGGTGTCGATTCTTGTAACCATAAGAGAAACCTTTCTTCTTCTTACTTAGGCTCAATTCTGATTTCATTAGAATTATTAAAAAGATAATACTAATACCTGGTAGTGGGCAATCGCAACAGCTTGCTCTTTCTCAACCTTCTCTCGCGTCATAGCATTAGCAAACAAACCACTAGGCAAAGACGCTTTTCTTCTTCAAGGAGATGAATCTCAAAAGTTAGATGTCTATGATGGGATTGACCTGACATCTGGAGTGGAAAATGTCATCAGAAAGCTTCAAGAAATTGATGGAATCTAGGAAGTGACACACGTATTTTATGCAGGTTTGTGGTACATCTTCCTTCCCCCCCAAACCCTTACTGATAATTTCGCCCAGCTTACGCAGCTCATGGATCTGAATTTCAGATCTCAAAGGAAGTAAGTGTGCTTACACTAGAGACTGCCGTAAAAGCCATCACCAACCTGTGTCTAAACCTTGAGTTCTGGACTCTTCAAACTGGTGGCAAGGCATATGGTGTGGAATTCTATGGTCAACCGGGCGTTCAATGGGATCTTCCTCTCAAAGAAACCTCCCCACGAATTCCAGAGCCTTCTGCGTCAAATATTTTCTACTATCCGCAGATAGATTTTCTGGCCTCGGAAAGTAAAGACAAGTCATGGAAACATTGTAAGATCCGTCCCGATCTAATCATGGGACATACTCCACGACCCAATGGCATGGGTTTCTTACACGCCCTGGGAGTATTCTTGTCTATGTATGCTTCTGTAGAGGGCAAAGGGACTGAAATTGCATTCCCTGGAAATGAAATGAGTTGGAAAGTGAAGCAAAGTGATACCTCCCAAGACATCCTTGCGAGATTCCATATCTTTGCCAGTCTGAACCCCGAAAAGGTCGCTGGTAAAGCTGTCAACGTTGCTGATGAGTATTTGAAGACTTGGGAAAAGCTATGGCCTGATGTATGTGCCTACTTCGGCTTGAAAGGTGTCGGACCCCAGGCTGAAGGAAACCTTAACGGTGTGGAATGGGTGATGGCAGAGAAAGATAATTGGGGCACTTGGGTTGAAAGCAATGGTCTCGAGAAAGGCTTCGTGAAGAATTCCAGCGGGATGTTTTGGGTGCTGTGTTTGCGTGGGGGGTGTTTGATAAAGAGTATGATCTTACGGCCTCGAGAGAAGTGGGTTTCATGGAAAGTGCCCCTACGATTGAGGGGTATATTACGGCTTTTGAGAGAACGAAGAAAGCTAAAGTTATTCCTGCCTAGAGGATCAAATGTGGCAGATGATACGTGTGTCAAGTTTGACACGAGGAATGATAGTCAATACTCTTTTCCTAGTTTTACTTCTTAAAATTAACTGAAGTAATTGGACTTCTCGAAATCACCACAACAACCAGCGTGATCCTGCAGGTTTATTTGTAACATGATCGGGTACAAAAACACCTCAAGTCTACTTTTACCCTTGCTTAATACACATTTAAAAATATCCTCTCAAGGAAAAGAAACTTTTTCAATCTAGTGAACATTGAGCTCGAAAGAATAGATGATCTAATCTCGCCTAGGACCAAGCTGTTGTCATGAAGACTGATTGTCTCACACCCATTGAGTCATTTTTCTAGTTTCTAATAACAGACAAGATATTTTCTAAATACCGTACTATCAGACCCCATGTTTTTCTCTCCCTTTTTTTTAATCATTTTTGGTTCAAGCTACGCGTAGATCACTCAAACGAAGGCAGTCATGTGACATGTGCACAACCAAGCTTTGCCGTATCTGTTAGCCCTCGCTTGTGCACCCAACTTTAACGAGACTCGCTCCCTAATCTCTAATAAGCGGCTTCCGATTTGCCATATATCACAGAAAGCATGTTTTGTATTTGGCGATATTATCACGTGTAAAACTGCTCATTGGTTGAGGGTGATATCTGCAGGTGAGATTGGACTCCATTGTTGTTTCCTTTTTTTGTGCACGCTCGAGCTCCATTGCATATTTATGAAACAATTATGTTTTTGCGGTCAATGGAAACAAATAGTGGAGACAAACGCTTTGTTTCAACACGATTCGGAGGTGGCGTGGCCTCAAGAATCTTTCCTAGACCGTCTCCCTTGCCTCGTCAACCTTCGATTTTAATCGCAAAATACCTACATCACAGCTCTTCTTGTCATTGACAAATCCAGACTCGAATTTCGTCCTAAAACTTCTTTATATTTTCCCATCTGTCTCTTGTTGATGCTCATTCATCAAAGTGGTCCGGAATCAAAATATCACGTGCTACTACCCCTGATCGCTCTTACCCTGCCTTTTAATCCTAGCACTGCACCCAATTCAGCCTCTCTGCCGCGCAGTTCCTCTTCGAAATACTGAAGCTCTCGAATCTCCAGATCCCTCGATTGTATATCATGTTCTGGGTACAATTGCAGTGATAGATAGAAGTTCTCACTCGCCTCCCTCGTCTCCCTCGCCTAGCCCGCCAAGCCTTGGATTTTCCCAGCCTAAACACCACAGGACTCATTCGCAAACATGGCAACGACTTGCACTACAAGCATTGCGACTTCCAGAGCTCCGGACAAAAACTTCTTTACGCCTTCAGATAAGATCGTTCTTGAGGTGTTATATAATGACTTGAACAATGCTGAAGACGAAAAAGCAAGAACTGGCAAGACTACGACACCAGCTCAAGATAAATCTGCAATTAAACAGCTCGAAAACCTTGCGGACCCAAAACACCAAAACTTCCAGCCGACCATATTCTCATCTTGGGATCATGATTTGAATGATTTAAAGAGTCCACGCAACTTTCACGAGGCTATTTTGCAGAAGTACGTAAAATGGGCAAGAACCGTGGTCCGACATCAGACCGATGTCGTCTTTCTCTCACACATCATCATGTACTTCACAACGGCATTACCAAGCGCCATATATCTCTTCTACGACTTTCACTTGTGGCACGGATTCGCTCATATCATTTACATCGTTTGGTGCTCTGGAGGCTTCACTCTTATGATGCACAACCACATTCACAACAATGGCGTTCTGTCTAAGAAATATGCAGCTTTTGATTGGGCCTTCCCATATGTCTTGGAGCCACTCATGGGCCACACTTGGGATTCTTACTACTACCATCATTGTAAAGCCCACCACGTCGAAGGGAACGGCCCGGATGATCTGTCGTCCACGATTCGATATCAGCGCGATTCCATCTGGGATTTTCTCCATTATGAAATCAGATTCTTGTTGCTCTGTTGGTTTGATTTACCCCGCTATTTCATAAGCAAGAAAAAGTACAACTTGGCATTCCGAATCACTTGCACTGAGCAATCCTCATATGCGATGATGTATTTTCTTGCAAAGTGGAATTTCAAGCCCGCTTTATTCGCCATACTTCTACCATTCGTCATTCTCCGCATCGGTCTCATGATTGGAAACTGGGGACAACATGCACTTGTTGACGATGTCGACCCTAATTCTGATTTCCGTTCTAGCATCACTTTGATTGACGTTCCAGTAAGTCATTCTTTACCCCCTTCCCAAATCTAATCGTTACTGATCCGTTTTCAAGTCGAATCGCTTCTGCTTCAATGATGGTTACCATACTTCACACCACCTCAACCCACTCCGTCACTGGCGAGACCATCCTCGAGCATTTCTCGCCGCAAAGGATCGCTACTCTAAAGAGGGAGCTCTTGTGTTCCAAAACATCGACTACTTAGAGATCACATTCCGCATCTTGACCAAGAACTACATGTATCTCGCTTCCAAACTCGTTCCCATGGGCTCTCAAATTGGAATGAGTCAAGAGGAATTAGCTGCCATGTTGAAATTGAAGACTCGCAAATTCAGTGAGGAGGAGATTGCAACGAAGTTTAAGAAGCAGAATTGAGGACTAGCATAATATGATATTGAAGAGGTTGGAAAGTTGTGTATATTCTTGTTGGAGAAGATAGATTAGACTAGTGTTTAATATAGACTTTGGGGCTCGGCGGATATTTATATATTAATCAAGGCGTCCCAGCTCCGTTTTTCTGGCAAGAATCGGGGCTGGGAGCTTGAAGGTCGGTCATAAACATAGTAGTTGATATCTTTGAGTGTCTTGTCGATGTGTTTTATTGTCCGGTGTATATGGTGATTTGTTTTTGCTGTTCCACCTAGAGTCAAAGCCATGTCTCACTTCTATCGATAAGCCGTAAACACGACGGTAGTTCCTTTCGCCTGCTCCTGTTCTGAATGCTACAAGCACCACTCCAGGGGCTTCAACACATATTTGTGTGTGCTTGCGCATTTCACTCATTTCACTTTTCTTGTGTGGTATGTCATCGGAAAATTAGCTGTGAAATCATGAAAAGGGTAACGTTTACTACTTCTGCCAAGCTCATATTTGCCATTTTGCTCATGAAATGGGGCATGTGAAAATCATCGGTCTCGTGCCATTTGCCAATTGGAAAGATTGCCAGCAAATCTGGAGTTGAGGGTTGCAGAGTTTGCATAATCAATGCGTTTTCCATTTAGTAGCTCTCAAGTCATGAAAGCTCTTTTCCAACGACTGATGGAACTGTTTAAGATATGCTATATTCCACGCTAAACGCCCCTTCTCGTTGAGTTGAAAGTATCCCTCCCGCTAACTGCAGACTGGCTAAATGTATGAGTTCAGTAACAAGATGTATTATGATTGCAGCATCCGAATGAAACGCACAGCATGTATAAGCATATGTATGACATATATATCTTTGATTGTTTCCTAATAAGTAGACATTGCAAAAGACCAAAAATCCAAAACAAACTCAACAGTAACGAACGACTTAGGACGTAGTATGTTGAATACCTATTCTAGAAATTTCAGCGCACCATGATTGCAAGTTTCCAGTTTCACTCTCTGATATTCTCGTATTTCTTGTCAGCTCTCACTCTAGTCACACACGACAAGTGAGAAACGAGGAGACTTGGTGTTTATTGCCTCGAGAAGCTTTCCCCACCCTATCTACCTCCCAGCTATATCACCCAGTTTTGTTCCCTAGTTGGAAGATAATTCGTGCCCCTCGCCCCCGGCAGCTCCCCCATTTCCCATAGTGAAAGGTGTTCTTCCGGAATATCCTTGATTCAGTTCCATTGCCGAAGTTTTCAATGCTTCCCATTCCACTTCGAGGGGGCCCTTCAAGATATAGTCCATATGAAGCTCGGCTCTTTCTCGCGCAGACTTTGAATCTTCAACTGCTTGGTTATCATCTTTTATTACACGTAGTCTTTTGAAACTGTTGAGATACCATGCCATTTTCTCAAATGATTCATTGTGCCTTTCATTACGTGGCGGTCCCCAAATACGTAGGTTGTAACCTTGGAAATCATTCTTGAGTTCCACCCGAAATAACAGCCTCGTAATTTCATAGAGTTTAGGATTTTCTTCGACCGACATTTGGTTTCCGCAAAACGAAAGGCGGCAAGTTTGAAAGGTGGAAACGAATCTGAGGCTTGCAGAACCAGTGAGTGAGGATTTTAGCAGTAATTTATACTTTTCCAAGATATAGCCATTGGAATAAACTTCCAGTGTTCACCGCTTGCCTTCTTTGTTCGATATTCTTTGCAAATATGTGATATATCCATTTCAAGAATGGTGGAATTCTTTGAAAACTCCTGTATCTCGGTCAGTGATGTTTTGGCAGTTAGTAGTGAGTTGGTTGATGTGTTATATTTCTCGGTTGGCCTAACCGACGTCCGCCTCATTGGGATGATTGGGTGACCACCTGCATGAAAGCATTTCTTCTCGTCTCCGACTTTGGAAGCTTTTTGGTACAGTCTGATTCTTTCTCTCTATCTTGGAGACCGTAAGCTCGTCTCCAATCTTGGATACGATATAACTCTCTGTTTGTCTTTCTCGGTAATCCTGGACATGGATAGTTCTCAAAAGGTGTCCAGAGGACCTGAGTCTAGTCGACGAAAATATGAGGTCGCAGAGGGATTCAAGGCGAGCCAATTTCAAATTTTCAAGTAACGGTATGAATATATTCTTCCTTGGGAAAATACTGGACGAGATATTGTGCAATTGGGGGTAACTACATCCAACGCATGTTATATTTAAAGTCTCCTGATCAGAAGCCCAGGAGCCAAAAGCACAAGGACCCGCAGCAAAGACCCGTCCTTTTAAATCGTCCCTTCCCAGTGTATACTTGGCGATTCTGCTCTCATTGGCTGCATTGTGAATGTGGCAACCATGAGACTCTGGTATTAGACAGACTTTGTCCTATCAACATGACCCAAGATGGACCCAAGACCATGTTCCACCCGATATGTTCAATGACATTTCGTTGGTCTTCCAACTCTTCTCGACGTTCTGTGCCTATCCATAGCACCACTCTGCATACAGTGACTGGAACGCTCTTAACAAATTTGGATAATTCATGCTATAACAAGGTTTTGCGGCTCAGCACCTGTTGGATTCAATCTGGATCTGGATTCGATCCAGATTTGATTTTACAGGGCAATCATGATAGTGACTCTTTCTTCTGACATGTTGGCTCCCAGTAGCTCGAAGATACTCACCGCAGCAAGATCTATATTATCGACATCACTACGTAGCAGAGGCAGTCTTTTGCACCTGAGGTGTAAATACGGGATGCCATGGATACAAATTTTCTCTGTGCCATAATATCGAAATATTGGTCCGCTGGAAACTTGATAGCCTTGGTCAGATGTGAAACCGTTTATTTTGATAATTATGAGAAGGCTGCGAGTGTTTGATCCCATAGATGTAGACCACGAAACAATCGGGTCCCAATGGTGCTGGCTTAGGAAGTCAAACTTGTTCATCTGGTAAAAACTCATAGCCGCTTCGCGGCTCAAACTGGCGTTGCAGATCAATATATTGATGCCGAAAGATTCAAGAGTTACTGATGTAACTTTCCTTTCGCGTTCTCTCCACTTTACCATTATTGAGGGAGGTGGACTTTTACGTAGGTAAGGAGATACGAAGAACCGGCTGAGTTTGATCGTGATAGAAGAAATCATGTTTCTGTTTCCCTTCCCAAGCAAAAATCTGAGATTCTGATACAAGCGTAATACAGTAGGGCGTATTACGGATTTCTTGAGGGAGAGAAAGGTGAACAGGGGCGACCTTTGTGGTCATCTCAGCGGAACGCATCCTACCAAATTGCCGTAACTATTTTGTATCATGACAAGGATCCAAATTTATTTCGAAGTCCATATTGGAATAAGAAGTTCAAGCATGAGGTGTTTACCATAACCAACAAAAGCCCAACAGTGGCTGTGCTATCCGACCACACTTCACAGCTCTAGGCACATGGCATAATAATGACAAAGTTGCAAAGATTTCGCTGGCTTTATGGGTTCCTATAATCATCTCAGAATAACAGACGTAAATGTATGAAGTCTTAGTCTCATGTATGGAGTTACTGATGGTAGCGAGGGATTTCACCATTAGCACGTGTTGTACATCAAGGAGGCGAGGGGTACCAGCTTATTTCATTTTAGACTAAACTACACAATCAGCCTTTGAGTTGGCGAAAGGCATGTCTCCCTATGGGACAGGAGAACAATTTGCTCTTTCTACTCAACGATATGGTAAAACTCACGACTATGCAATATGAACGGTATCGTATTAAGATGCAGTAAGAGTTTTTCATTCACATCCACAGCATACCTAGGTACTGTTCCTCGATTATCGAAGACCCCCAAACCTCCATCTACACAATACACCTTCTTAGTTTCTCCAGCGGTACAATATTCAGGTCACTCCACAGATTTGTTCCTCCACATTTCCATTTTCGGTCTTCTCCGTCATTTGCCAACTTTTGATTGTCCCTTTGATGTTACATATACTCTTCTTTCATGACCTTGAGTTTGATGACTATCTTCTGACGTTCCTGCTTAACAGTCTGCGGAGGACATCCATCGTCTGATGTTCGTGCTGAAAGGTCTGCGGAGGATACCCAATATGCGGATATCCAATCTTCTGACGTTCCTGCTGAAAGGATCCAATCTGCGGAGGATATCCATACTGCGGATATCCAATCTGCGGCGGATATCCTTCGATCAAAGCCACCGCTCTAGACTCCATAGATGTGAAAGGTCTCCCGTTGGTCCAAAGAATAATCCCCTCCTCTTTCTTGACTCTAGCTCTCAACGTCTTCACTCTCTCCTCAATCACTTTCTTCTTCTCATCAGCCTCCGCCAGCATCCAAAGGATTTGACGATCCCCAGCTCCTTCCTCCCTCCCCTTCATTAATGTAAAATCAATCTTCTGAAGCTTCTCATAGACACTTTTGTCTGTCTCGTGCACCGGTTTATTCCCTCTTCTCTTTCTCTTCTCCCCAGCTGTAGGTGTATCGTATAGAAGGCCTAGACCTTGCAAGGCGTTTATTTGATGGGCGATCTCTATGACTGAATCCCAGCCAAGGTGTACTGATTTGTACAGGTATTGCGGGTGTGAGGCAGAGGGGTGGCAGCGGTATGTATTGTCGAATGCGCAGAGGTAAAGAGCCTTGATAATCGCCAGTTTTGGGTACTTGTGTTGCATTTCTGTCTCTGTTCGAGGCATCATTTGAATAGATCGTGAGAGATGTATCTTTTATTATGGTTGTGCTTATTCTTGTGGATCTTGTTGATCTGGTTTGGTCTGCGCTGGTGTGGTGGAAGGGTATGGTTGTTGAGAAAGAGGATTGTTTACGTGTTGGTTTGACTTATTCCGTCAAGTGAGTGATGCGAAATACCTATATTACCAAGGTAATAACTAAGTCTCGAGATTGCATGCCGAAGCAAGTGTAGCTAGCTAAGTCCCTACGTACTTATAGATACCATAATACGCTAGCGAGCACGCTAGTCCCGAAGGAGTAGCTACGCTCGGAACTAACTAATAATCATTCACTATTATAAAGCGACATTACGACTACCTGTCGCTCCCAAAAAGATTCTCTTAAACTGGCAGGCAGTTGGTGATACATATTCTGACTCAACTTACCAAATACAGGTGAATGCTGATCTAATCCTTAGTTTGAACTTTAACTGAGATTTTGCTGATAAGGGTGAATAAGGATAATTCATATACAGGAAAGACTATCAAGCTGAGAAGTCTATAATCCTGCTTCAGAATAAATAAAGCGCCACTCTTGTACCATTTATCAGATTATGCTTAACTTTTCCCTGTCTCTTTTGTCTGTATTATTTAAGAAAGATGATCGCTATCCTCAGGGTTTAAAAGAAAGTGCTGGCTACAACTTTAAGTATATAACTATTTTTCCAAGAATGAATCTCGGCTTGTCACAGAGCATTAAACAACAAAGCTTGTTAGCGACATCGATTCCACTACAAAGTGCCACATGTGAATTCACCACAAGTATCGGGAAAGGAGGATTTGGGGGGCAAGTTCAGATCGAGTTTTCACCAAAAAGACACTAAGAGGCCTCGGTAATACCCTCTCAAATACTGGCCTCCTTAGTATTGGCCTCCTCGCTATGAGGGTCATCCCTGTCGCGCTACCATGCCGCTGATGCCAGTATTGGTGAACTGTGTTTACATTAACTCGCGTCACAGTAGTTCACGAAAGGGTAAGTGAATATTATTGAAGAATTGCGTATTGCCATTATAGAATTGAAATGACTAACGTGATTCACTTGCCTCAATCAAATCTTGTATTCAAGCCACATTTGCTTTTATAGAAACGCAAATGCCGTTCATTTACTTGTCATCATACTAGCGCTGGGAGTATAAATAGGTAATTTGGCGTTTGAATGGGTAATCAAGAAAGCTTTTCGGGCACCAGTTTTGTGATTCACAAGATCCTCCGATCAACTTGATCCCTACTTGGAACTCTTTTGAATCTGAGCTTCTCACCAAGAACAATTTCGTAATTTTGTTATCCCTAACAAGCAACACCATCAGCGCACCAAGAACCGCAATCAGAATATCAAAGTCAAAATCCACTTTCGAACCCAAGTCCACGTATAGACGACCTGCACTCTCAGATCCAAAGGTATCCTTCAAAACCCTACTCAAAGCCCTCTATCGCATCGAGTATGAGAGAACATACCATAAACCACCACCAAAAGCCAAAGAGTTTCCCTACATCACCATGGAACCGATTTTACCCCGGCTGGAGCCCGACGCTTACAAAAGAATAGCGCAAAGATTGAATTACTTGCGCGCTTTGGATTTTATACGGGAAAGAAACAACGATCGGGTAGAAAGCAAATGGACTGTCACCAGTTCAATAAAAAGCAATTGGAAGATGGTAAATAAAGGCAGTTATGGGACGGCTATTAAGGAGTTGAGTGAGGTGTGAAAGTGGGAGAAAAGTTTGATGAATGATAAGGGTCCTGAAGTAAGGGAGTGGTGTAGGGGTTTGAGGTACCCGTATGTCGGAGAAGTGAAATATGGGACTGAGAAAGGAGACCCTGGATATGAAGGGACACTGGCGTGGGTGGGGAGCGTTTTGAGGACCTTCGTCAAGAAAATGGGTGTCTTTACTTGATCCAAGCATTGGAAATTATAAGAGAATGTGGAGAGATCAAATTATTGGAGGTCAAACCAATACTGAAATCTCAAGTAAGAAACCATTGAACGTCATCCAACTGAAGGAACTACGGCCTGCTTTTGGGTTGTGCTTTCTTTTTTTAACAAGAAATCCGAGAAAACATGTTGGAAGACTTCCGAGGGATGTTTCTAAGCGAGTCACCTAACAATAAAGAACCATACTCGGAATCTATGTTTCAAACAAAGGAAACAGCTAGTCGCACATCTTAAGGTCAACCGCCCCTTTCTTCTCTTTGTGTTAGGAGGGGATTGTGACGGTTATGGTCACGAGGGCTGGATGTCACATGCTCGCTTAGCGAGGCGCTAGCGCGCACGACCTGTATTTAGTTCCCAGCTCTCTTGAGCTCTCCTTCTTTCCTCGTCTTTTGTCCTAAGAATAGAGTGTTAATTGTTCTGAGTTCTACCTGAAGCACGTCTGTCACAGGGATCTAGAAACAATAAATATTGAAAGGACTGTCTTAGATTCACTAAATAAACAAGTAATTGTTTATTGGATTGCCTTAAATACTTGTGGATTATCACCAAGTCTACTCTGTAGAAATCATAACTAGGTAGATGTATTATCGACTGTCTTAGGGAAATATATCTATCATTCACAGCCGAACTCCATCACACCCAGTCACGCCGTCAAGTCACAATATTATCATTAAAAACACATCCGAGTTTTTATTTTCATAAACCATTTAACGCATCTATCTCACCTGGTTGTCTTCTTATCCTTCTTCATATTTCCTTACTCTTTTCAAACTCTCTACACTCCACAAAAGAAAAAGAAACATGATGCCCTACAATCCCCCAACCACCCCCCAAGTCCCAGCCTCAAACCCTCCTAAAAGCCCTCTACAGAACAGAAATCCAAAGAACCTACCACACCCACCCCTCTAACTCCCTCCCTCTTCCCACCTCAGACAAGATGAAATTGGAATTTAACACTCCACCTCCCCTTTCCTCCTCCGGCTACCACAGAATAGCCCAGAGATTAAACTATTTCATTTCTTTGAACATAATCGAAACCAAGCTTTGGAATGAACAAAGCATCTGGGATGGAATTCGCAAGAACCTCGGGTTTATGAATGAAGGATGTTATGAGAATGCGATTAAGGAGTTGAGGGAGGTTTGGGACTGGGAGAGGAAATTGAGAAACGATCTAGGAACGAGGATTTGGTGTGAGGGTATCAGAGAGCCGTTTGCAATGGAGGTGAAATTTGGGGCGGAGTTAGGGGATCCTGAGCCTGGTCACAAGTTTAGCAGGTTGATGATCCGGTTGGGGAGGTGGCTTGATTTCTAGTTTGTGCGATAAATGGGTACTGAGTTGAGGGGATAAGTGGATATGTCAAAGGGCACTCATAGGGTAGACGACAGCTTGAGCTTCTTCTGGACGACCCTGCTTTGCTAAAGTGCGACTGAGTGTTACACCTCAAGCGAGATCTTGAACAACATTGTAAATCCCCTGTATGGTACTAAGTGACTCAACAATCACAGGATTAATAAATGAGCTTCATGCATTTAAGCCATTCACTGAAGACGCTGTCTATATTTTAAAATTTGCCATACTTTTGTTCCACCAGTGGGTGACAGAATTCGTGGGACAGCACAACTTCTAAATTACGTAATCAAGAACACTAAAAATTACTACTATTCAAACTTTTATTACCACTTCGCAGTCTTTATAGGCTTCCCACTCGTTTTAACTAGTAATTTACATCGCCGAGGCATATCCGCTATACGGGCACGAACTTCCTCCATTGTAATCTTACTCCATTCGTCCTGAACCACCTCCTTAAGCTCCGCAATTGTGTCACGGATGCCAACAAAGGATAAAGTGTATACAGCTTTTGAATCAATTGCTAGAACTAAAACCGTAGGTACGAAGAAATCAAACTAAAGAGAGAAGAGAATCTGAAAGGAGCGAAGTTATTTAAGTTGTTCCAATGCCAAGTCTCGTCACGTGCTTGGCCAAGCGAATGAAATCCTGTCAAATGAAATCCAGCTCCGTCACAAATTGTATTCCATACTCTCCGACGTATTCTTTGCTTAAGGATATTCCAAAGAGCCTCTATAGGGTTGAGATCTGGGGACTGGGGAGGGTGGACAAGGTTCGTGATCCAATTAGCCCTTTTGAGTACTGATGCAAGGCTATCTGGGTTCTGTATACCATGAGACTTGTCCCCATCTTCCTGAAGAAGCCAACTACTGTTTATACATTCCTCTGTAATCCTTAGGTGTTGAATTGCGTCAATATAAAAAGGAAGAAGGCGTTCTACGTAATAGAGGCCGGTCATGGAGTTCCCTTTTGGCTTAACCTCTTTATCGTGTGCCTCGCATTCAGCCTCCCACTTTAGTATTAACTCTGCATATTCCTCGTCTGTACAGTACTTGGTTTTGCGAGGCTTCCTAGGCTTCCTAGCTTTAATAACTTCATCCTCTTCGTCGTGGTAGAACTGGAGTTTCTCGCATTTGGCATGCCAATTACACCACCCTGCGATGTGTAGCCGTACGCCCCGTTTCTCCCCCCTTTCCTGTATATATTCGGGCTTATAACGCTTCCCTTGCTCACGGAGGTAGAAGTCTTGAACGTTAGAGGTAGGATCAATATGTGCCTCGTCTGTCCAGAGAACCCTACGCCAATGGTTCTCAACTGTCTTGTACTGCCACTTCCTCCCGTATTCTGTCCGTTTCTGCCGGTTTGTATTCGAGGTTTTCTTCTTTACGTACGCAGCCTTATAGCGACGGGCCTTGTTTGTATGCCTGAGCAAAGCGCGCTGTAGAGTGCGGGCGGAACCCTTGATCTTGTGGTATTTCATTTGAGCTTCGTAGTGCTGGTTTTGGACGGGGTTTTTGGCTGGGTTGACAAGGAGTAAACAACTCTCTTTTGAGATAAGACGACGCCTCCCAAGTATACTTGACCTCTTCCGCGTCCGCCGGTATGCTGCAGACCCTATTTGAGTACGCTCTTTGAGCCATCGTGATGCCGTAGACCTGGTTACTCCCAAATCTGCCCCAATAGCCTTATGTGTTTCTGCGCCGTGCCGGGCGTCCCAGGCCTCGTAAAACCGGGTCTTTTTGGTAGCAGTAGCTTCGCGGTGGTGTATTTGACGATCTGGCGTGTCCTCTCTACTGTGAGTAGGCGTGTTAGTGTCCATTTGAACGGTTTAAAGAGTATGTATTATTAAGGTATGATATCTAAGCATTTTTGGTGTTCTTGATTACGTAATTTAGAAGTTGTACTGTCCCACGAATTCTGTCACCCACTGGTGTTCTGAACAAATATCTTATGTCATTCACATCTAATAATTCCTGATTCCCAAGTCACATCACATTCCTCAATGAGATTTAAAAAGAAATCTTACCCTTCACCTCCCAACCCATTTCCTAAACTTTCTCCCTCCCTCCATACCATTCAGTCTCTGACAACACTTATAAAATAAAAAGATGCCAAGCCGAGACCCCCCAAAAAGCCCCTTACTCCCAATCCGAGTCCCTTACAAAATCCTTCTTAAAGGTCTCTACAGAACGGAATTCCAACGAACCTACAAAAGACATCCAGACGTAAACATTCTTTTTTCCACCTCAAAACTTCACATTTTCTTACCCCCACCCACCCCTTTAAACGACAACGGTTACAAAAGAATTGCACAGCGGATGAACTACTTCGTGGCTCTTAACATGGTTCAAGGCGACATACCCACAAACGCAGTTTACGAAACCGACGAAGAACTAGTCAAACGTCAGATCACTAACGACTTAGAGTTCATCAATCGTGGCGGTTATAGGAAGGCCATTAAGGAATTAAGGGCGGTTTGGGAGTGGGAAAAACATTTTGGGGAGGATCCAGACACGAGAGATCAGATTGATCTGGCGAGGTTTCCTTATCGTTGGGCACTTAGTTGCGGAGGTGAGCTGGGGGATCCAAATGGCAATCGTGAGCATGGGGCATTTGAAAAGCTGAAAGGATTTCTCGGTCTCCAAAGGCAGTCCTTGATGTTGCTGAAAAAGATGTTGAGAAAATGGATATATATATATATACGTCAATGGGCGAGGAAGCTTACATAATGGCAACCCGGGGGATATTATCATTACGCTTTGCCAGCGAGATTTTCTTAACATTTTATCTTCTTCCTACAAATTAGTTAATAATTATTACACTCCAAATTGTGTTGAAACCGATATCGCAGTACTGTGTCGTCCTTTTTCGTTCCTTTGGTCTATCGTCCAAACTTCTTCTTTTCCAAATATCTTAGAGGAAGATACACCAATCCCGCCCATGCAAATCCAACATAATTCCCCATATCCGCACCAAAGTCTCCCACGGGCCTTGCCAATGGACCAATATAGTAAGCTTGTGACATGCATAAAACAGCACCCACCCAACCGACACAAAACGCAGCCATGGCCGCGAGGCCAACAGGGAGGCGAGAAGGCTGATCCCAATCGTTCCACACAAACGTGGGAACATCACGCCTGCGAAATATGAATTCTTCTTCCAGTGTGATTGCTATCCATGGAACGACCCAGTATCCCATTAAAGCTAAGAAATTCGTGAATATCGCAGAGAGATCATCCTTTCCTGCGAGCGCGCAGACGGTGAAGATTACTACTGCCACAGTGTTCCAGATGAATCGAGGTACGATTGCTGTATATCGTCCTAGAATTTGGAAATCGAGACCTGAAGAGTAGATTGGTGCTACCATGTTTGCAATCAACCCAATGGCAGCGAGAACGGAGCAAAACTTCCCAAATCCTCCGAGACTGTCAAAGCCAGCCACAACGAGAGCTCCGCTTCCTGCACCGGCTGCCTCCCAGCTTGAGTTCTTCGCGAGCCCAGATGAGAGACCAGCACCTATAATGAAGGTGAGGGAGAATGAGAGCCAGAGGCCTAACAGGGTTGCTCCTCCAACCTTCCATCGTGTGGCAGATTTTGGGTCGCAGTAAACAAGGAAATCTGCGGCTCCTCCTGAATAAGTGATTGCCGCAGAGAGACAAACTGAGAAGAAGGAAAGACGGTTGCCAATCAATGTTTTGTCAGTGGCAAAAGATGGCGTTTCGATGTCATATTTTCGTGCTGTTGTTCCCAGCAAGATGAGAAGCATAATTGCAGATGGGATCCAGGCATATCTTAAAAGGTTATTAGAAACACGGGCTTAACTTTTTGAGCTCCCAGGAATAAGTACCTAGTATAATAATGAAATATTCTGATACCAAATATGGTTACCAAGAATGTCGAAATCGCAGATATGATAATGCCGACTTCAATTGAAAGGCTCCCATTTGCAGAAAGCGCAGATAGAATTTGACCGGTAATAACAGCATCAATCATTGTGTATCCTATGAGAATGACGAGATTGAGTAGAACACAGAGTTTCACTGGCCACCAGCCCATAGAAAACCGAGCGCACACCTTTAACACAGTCAGATCCCGTCATTGGATGAGATAGCAAAAACACTTACCATAGTCCGGTTTCCACTCCAAGGTCCCCAACCAGCTGTATAAGCGACGGGTATACTTCCAACCATGCCACCAAATACACTGCAAAGAGTCGCATCCACAAAACCCAACTCGAAAACGCTGTACCCAATGCTACCCAGCGTAATATTTTGTGCAGCTGCGTTGATTGAGAACCACATCATAACAATTTGCCAAAAGTTCAAGGTAGTCTGTTCCGTTTGTTCCTTTCCTTTAACACGTCTTATTCCCCTAGCTTCGAAACCCAGGAATTGTTCGAGTCTGTAGCTCAATGCCAGAAACCTATTTTTGGGAATAACATCGTCTTCGACATTGGTGGCGGCATCGTAAGCTTTCAACCTTGCTGCGTCGGGTGATGGTAGCTTTTCGGAATTAGGATTCAAGACTGCTTCTTTCTCAACATCTGCCATGTTGTTATTCAAGGCCATCCTACAAGTAAGTTAGCATTGAGTCAATATAACAGTACATGTTCTTGGGGATGTAAAGGCAAAGCAAGATTCTTTCGCAGGCATTAACCTGATCAAGTGTAACCGTATAATCTCAGACACCAGCACGCAATTCAGAACACCATCTCCTCTCGATGCACTTGACCTGACGAAAGGTTGGATGATGTTCAGATTGACCAACTTCGCCACCGGTTCATTGCCTTTGTGGGCACAGATTAATTACCTGGACGTGAGAGACCTTAATGCTATTCGAACGATGCATATCCTCAAGAATTAGATAGATTTCGTACATGTAAAGATTTTACTGCCGATGTCGCGAGTGAATGCGGGAATTGGCGATTAGATGACGATGCTAGAGGTGAGTACCCCGCTGTGTCGAGGCGAGCGAGGCTAGAGAAATTTGCTTATCGCAATCGTATCAAAAGTGGAGATATATGTGGTTGAGCTGGGTTCAGCACCAGCTGTTAAGATGGTACCAGTACTTCTTCCTCTGGAAAACTCCCACGAGTATTCAGCAATCCTTCGTCTTGGGGAGAATAGACCTGAAAGTCTTCGTTGGAGAGCAGACTCAATTTTCTGTACTCGGCCAGACCCGTCCATGTAAAAGCGATGCGGGAAGACCCACATACAGCGATATTCCTAACTCGTGTCAAAAACGTGATTTTCAGGAATACTAAAAAAAGTATGAAATCAGGAACTTAGGAAAACAACATGCTTATACTATAGAACAACTACGATTCTGAGGCTTTAGCCCTATGGTAGAATTCTACTTTAGTATAGTCTTAGTAGTTATATCTGCTTTTTATATAACTTAGAAGCGTTTATATATTATAATCTAAGAAGGGGTAAAAAGTCAATTCTTATAACCGTAGGGTAGGATAGCGGGGTTAGGTCTTAGCGTACGACCGATACAAAGACTAACTTTCCGCCCCTCCTTAAATTACTATATAAATACACCTATAGAGTATATAAAAAATTAATACACTTACTAAGAATATACTCTAATATACTCCTAAGTGTCACGAATCATGTGCGCGCACGTGATAAGTGAAGACCAGGCGGCGCCCTGACAGGTTGAGCACTATCATGGCTCTTATAGCAAATAGGGATCGACTAGGTTAGTTAGACGATCCAAGGATTTCCTTTAGTTATTGTCACGTGATCAATTAGCATCAGAGGTAATCGGCCTGACGACCTCTGAGGAGTCAGAAAGGATCAGAGCGACGGGCACTGATCCAGGAGAACGAAGGTTCTATATAAGACTGGCACGTCTGCCATTAGATAGGAGCTTCGTGCTCAACTTAGTTATTAAATAGGGATCGACTAGGTTAGTTAGACGATCCAAGGATTTCCTTTAGTTATTGTCACGTGATCAATTAGCATCAGAGGTAATCGGCCTGACGACCTCTGAGGAGTCAGAAAGGATCAGAGCGACGGGCACTGATCCAGGAGAACGAAGGTTCTATATAAGACTGGCACGTCTGCCATTAGATAGGAGCTTCGTGCTCAACTTAGTTTAGCAATCTAGTTATTAAGTTATTACTTCTTTGTTAACAAGTGACGAGTTTACCTCCGAGTAAATAACCCGGCGCATCTGTACTTCTTACCCGCATACCAACCGTCGAAACGATTACCTTTGTCAGATAGTTTGAGTTTCGTCACACTCAGCTAGGACTAAAGCCCTAGAAGTATAGTTATTTTATTATATTAGAAGAGTTGTCTTATAATTCCTAGTATAAGAATAAACTAATTACTTAATCGATTAGTAATCGACTAAATTAATTTAATATAAATTAGATTAGGAACTTTAGGTAATTAAATAGACTAAGTGTGACGGTTCTAACCGCCACTACACCTCAGACCAGCCCCTGGCTGGAACCCAGCGGATACCGTGCTTCCTGAGCCCGGCTCAGTTAGCCATAGCTTGGCACAACCTCCTGTATATAAGAACCTCTGGCTCCCGAGCTCTGCTCTCTTCTCTTCTCTTCTTAGCTTAGAATCTTCGAATAGACAGTTCTACGATTCCATAACCTACACCTTGGACGCTCCTTGAGCAACATATCGTACGTGTCGTCACACTAAGAGACGTTTATTTAACTAGATTAATTAAATTAATAGTAAGTTATATATTTTAGAGTACTACTAATATAGTTAAGAGAAGCTTTTAAAAGGCGAATAAAGAGAGAAAAGAAGAGTTAAAATATAATAGATAATTTACTAACTAAGAATAAGTAACGTTCCTATAAACTAAATATTATAACTAGTATAAAGAATTTATATACAATTATATAACCTACCTTAAATCCTACTTATATAGTAGAGTTTTCTCGTCTAGTTCTAGGCTCCTTAGAGTGTTTTTATCCTAATTTAACTATCTATTCTATCCTTTATCTTATATAGTATAGAGGCTCTCGCTTAGCTAGTATATAGTCTATCGAGTACCCTTCGAGGCCTCGGTTCGCCGGTCCGAGGCTTCGGCCTATATTAATTAATTTAATTAATTTATATAATTAATTAAGTGATTAATTAAGATCAGGAGGTCTAGTTGATTAGAATAACTTAGATTAAGAGCTCGTTAGTTAGTTTATTCTAATCATTTCTCACGCTAGCGATTCCTCGTTTGCACTTTTTTTTGGTGTTCCTGGAAAATCGCGTTTTTGACACGAGTTAGGAATATCGCTGTATACGCTCCACGCATGGCTGACGATGCTTCCATTCACTGCGAGCAGCATACATTGTTTCAAGAGAGAATTGAATTGCTGAGAAAAATATGTGCTTCACGACTTCCCTCCTTTCCCTTCCTCGCACAGTTTTACCAGAGTCATAACTGGTCCAATTACCTAAAGCAGTTCATACAAAAGGAGACTGGATCATGTAAACGTTCCAGTGGGATGTAGAAAATGAGTTTCAATCATTCATCTTGAGATCTCCTATGGCTGATGAAAGTTAACTATCTGGATGGCAGTGCTTGTCTATACAAACAATGATTCACAAGACTTGTTGTTTCTCTCGATTTCGGATAACAAGAAGAAAATTTCAAATCTGGCATGAAATCATAACGTCCAGTGTGATCGACCAAATATTCTCCGTTGTACTTCCTGCCAGGTCCCGAGAGCTTGTTCCCTGGTCATCGACTCATCAAAAAATGATCAGAGCAAGCATAGTTTGATCACCCAAAGCTCAAGCAGACCCGCAACGTTTAGAACCTGAAATTCCATATGCACGGAGTACAGCTGAGCAAAATGCGATGGGATGGATATCTTCCGAGTTTCAGAATATGTAGGTAAGCCTGTACACGCTGCCACTGGAAATAGTAGTCACGTGATATAAACAAGCCCGAATACCTAATTCCAAGGTTACTCCACAGGTTCGCTTTTCACATGGCTGAGGCTGGTTGTGCTCGTGATCCTCGACTGTTCATCCGATTTTCTCTCGATGAGACGAGTCGAGAAAGGACCATTTACTTTTGTTCTGTGCCGCTGTAATGTACAAATCTTGAAACTCCAAGCACGGCACCACTCTTTTATGAGCCTGTTTGTCATCTGCAAAAATAACTTTCCTAAATTTGGAGCCTCCTTACCTCTCCCCTTCTTCGCCCAGTTATGTGGGCGGTGCTGTCTATTTGAAAAAAGGGATGGCACGCACCATGAAGACACTAATATATTCGGCACTCGGCTAGGCAGTCGATAGGCCTTTCGGTGTTCCGACGCATTAGGACTGTACATATATGTTACGAATCCAGTATTAGGAGAGCGAACAGCCTCGATGCCTCAATTGTGTCGGTCTGGCTAAAATAACAGGCTCTCGTGTCTCAAAGCTTTTTTCAGGTGGTGGTCAAAGGATGAATAACCCAGGCCATGATAAGGGGGACGGTTCTGGCGCAACCAAGCTTCGGCCAAGCCCTTGGCGAAGGCTTGATTTCATTGAGGGGTCACGAAGCACGCGCCACTAATGCACCCCCCGGACATTGCACATTGACGCGTCAGCCTTCGAGCAATTTTGATCGGGTTGGACATCAGATGGCACTCTGTTTTGGGGATCAATTTGGAAGAGCTGACGAATTGTTTAGGAGGAGTGGTGCAGAGAGATGCAGCGGCTTCTGGTATATATTTAAACCACACGTTGGCTGACGGCATGATGGTCTACAGAAAGCGGCAAGCGGTCTAATTCTTGAACTCCTACCGCTGGACTACCAACAATCCGAGTGGTTGGAGCCAAGTTCCTCCCTTTCATAAACCAGCACCGTTGTGGGAGTCCGCATGTTGAGGTAGTTGTGGTGAGATATGGGAATACAACAACAGTGGATTCTGGTTCCCGAGTGGGTAGAGGTGAACTCTTCCAGAGTCAGGGCAATTGTTTTTGTCATCTCCGCCTTATTTTACCCCACCTTCGATGAATTCGATGGCTCTAACGAAAATCTTGACGGATCGTGCGGAACATGATGTGTTACAAAAAGTGCTCAAACCCGTCATCATCTACACCCTCGCTTAAGGTCCAGCTGCCAATGGGTTGTTCAACTATTCGGGTGGGCTTGTTGATTCTGACTAGTGGTAAGGAGTGGCTTAAGCCACGCAGCGGCAGACCACTACCCTAGAACAAGATCCTATTATTTTCTCCGTCATTCTAGTCCACTTTTTGCACCTTATCACACGACACCTTACCACTGTTACTCCTTTTTTGTTTGACATAGCGCCTTTCTTTATTCGTCTTGGCTCTGCCGCTCTCTGTCTATAGAAGGCATAGGAGCCAACCTGCATTTTCATTTCTTGGCTCCCTTTCTATTCGTACCTGCCCAGACTCTAGTACCGTCATTCTCTATGAATTTCATGTCGACTTCCATTCATTGAAGAGTACTGTATACATCGCTTCTCTGGCATTGATTGCCACTTGTATTGAATATAAATACTTTTGATACTCCCTTTCTTACCAAGCGGACCTCCGCAGCCCACCTACAAGCACTCAACTGTGTATCCTCATATCCGTCGATATCCACCACGCTGAGAAGTATCTTTGAAGAAAATAAGCAGGGCAGAATCTTCAATCAATCTATTTTCAATCAAGCTCGGCCGTCACTCTTCTCAATCATCAAGATGCGTTTGTCATTGCTATTGTTTTTGCCAGCGCTACTATCAGTGTTATCAATAGCGTTACCACACCAACAGAATGAGTCTCATTGCCATACTCGATCCCCAAGGATACACCAAGATATGAGCGGAAGAGAGGGTGATCCGCCAGAGAAGTTTTTCCATGAGAGCATATTCCACGCGCATTATGATGGTCGATATGCGGACCATGAATTGGGATACCGGGAACGAAAAGAAGTTCTAACGAACTCAATCCAAACCTACCTTACCACAATGGCTGACATTGGAGTGGAAACATGGATTATGCATGGCACTCTTCTTGGATGGTGGTGGAATCGAAAGGTATTTTGAGACCTTAGCCCCCACCTCCGCATCAAGGCCCAGTCATACTAATAAGAACTATGTAGATTCTTCCATGGGACTCCGATTCAGACGTTCAAGTAACAGAAGCAACCATGAGTTACCTTGCGTCCTTTTACAACATGACAACGTACTATTATCAAACACCACGTATACCCGGCGGTCGGGAATATATGCTTGAAATCAATCCACACTACATCAACAAAAGCCAACAAGATAGTTTGAATGTCATTGACGCTCGATGGGTCGACATGACAAGTGGGCTCTTCATCGATATTACCGCCGTAAGATATGACCGGGATCTAGGACTTCTTGAATGTAAAGATGGGCATCAATACTATGTAAGCTGGTACTCCGTACCTGTCTACGGCCTTTCCCCATTAACGACTTCTAGAAGACGGAGATTTTCCCATTGAGAGATACCTTTTTCGAAGGAACGGCTGCGAAAATCCCGTTCAAATACAAGCAAATTCTTGAGGATGAGTACACTCAGAACTCGCTTACAGATACCATCTTTGAAGGGTCCGTACTTCCTCTCTTCGTCTATCGATGATGTAATTAACAAGAGTCAGGCATAAATTCAACGAAGTCACCGAAGAATGGGTACCTATAAATGAAGACCTCGATGTGTCCGCAGACGATCCATTCGCCTCCCCATATATCAAGCCACTTAGCATAAAAAACGGTGGAAAATACACATCCGAGGATAAACAAACTCAATACATCTATCACCCTGAAGAGGTAGACTCAGAAACCGATACTACTGCTGACGACAACTTGAGCTTATCACGCCCCGCTCTCAACCACAAGCACATTTCATCAGAACCCATGCCTGATCCATCTGTCGAAGAACAATCTGCGGGGCAAGATATCGTCTCCGTAAATTCACATGGTGAGGAGCTGGTTAAGAAATCGCAAGATGAGGACGTGATAGCTCTTGAAACCGTTTTAAACTTGCAAAAGAAGGCCGAACGGATAGAGGCGAGATGCAGAGGAAGCCGTAGGAAATGTTTTTGATTGTCCTATCTATTAGTAGATGTTCCTGAGCGGGTGTTACGGAGTTTTGGGAGTAAGGTATGGAAAAGAAATAGGAAATCCTTTTGGGTAGTTTTTGGAGTGTGGAGTTGTGCATGCTTAGATTAAGAATAATGAACTTGGCATTGCTCAGTCTACATTGTTCGGAGGACTTTCCTTCTACACTGGAATAGCAACTTTTACCCAGAAATATTTCCATAACAAATAAGGTGTCCATGTTCTAAAAAAAACCATAATACCCATCCACTCACCCAGCGCCACCCATAATTCTCAATCACACCAGACATACACCCACCTTAGAAAGTAACAGGAAAGCTCATAACAGAACTTCCACCCCCCACATAAAGTGTATTCTTGGTCGCCTCCGTCCTCCCAAACGCCGTACAGGTACTTCCACTGACAGTCGCCAACTTAGTAATCTTCCCGGCTGCATCCACCTTGATAACTGAGTTCTGCAAGTTGGTCGCAACATACGCATTTCCCAAACTATCAAAACTCAAATCGTCTCCAGGGGTATTGCTATAGATCTTGACTACCGTCCCCGCCTTACCGCTGGCATCAATCGGTACTCTCGAGAATGTATTCTTCGAAATGTTCGTAAAGTACAAAGAGCCATTGTAGTAGCGAATGCCATCAAGACCGAAGGGGATTCCACCTCCGGGTGTCATTTCCGAGTTCGCAGTGATGATGGCTGAGTATTTACCGGTGGAGGCACTCATCTTGAACACACTCCCTGCCTGCGCATCTCCGATAAGTAAAGTATCGTTATCCAACTTAGTCAACCCATTCCAAAGTTTACTCTCCGGCACAACCTTGACCGTGCTCAACGCCGGACTGGCACCATTCAAATTCAGCTTGTAGACCCCCCAACTTCCCGCTGTATTCGCACCCCCTGAGTATTTTCCGCCAACGATGTACCATACATCGGGTGCTAATTCCACAATACCTGCGGTAGCTGTGACTCCCGAGATGGAGATGAGTTTTGCTGCGGCTTTTGTCGTAGGATCATATTGCCAGATTTCCCCAGCGTCCATACGAGTGATGAGAATTTGACCATTTTCTCGGATACCGATTCCTTCGATCGAGGCGGTGGAAGGGAATTTGTAGACCTGCGTTGTGGTTGCTTGGCGGGGAAGAAGGAATGCTGTTGAGGAGAGCATAAGAGGCAAGAAAGCGAGGAGAGATCGAAATTGAACCATCATGATGGGTTTGAGGCTACCAACTCTTATGGGTCTATGAAGAGATGATCTTTGAAAGGAAGAGCACTTTACTTAAAGCAAACAATCAGATACTTTCCCTTTTATGACCTCCTTAGCGAAGTGGGACTTTGTCACCCCCCGCATTATCGCCAAGGTGTAAGAGTAGATTTGGCAAGACTTGATTGACAATAGCCATACTACCACTTGAAAACCTCGCGCGGGAGTTCATTGTAATATATACTATGAGTGCGTTTAGCCAACGGGTCAGGTATGGGATGGCGGCTAAAATGGCCCCACAGGCGGATGATTGAAGTGATATGTAAAATACTACATTAACGCAATTTGCGTTCGTTAGATTAGTGCATCATCTGACCTCTATATACACGAGTGCGCGTGTTCCCGAAAGTGGGTTTACTTTGCGACTTAAGCGAGGGAGAATACTGTAATCATGCTGTATCTTCACCGAGAGGGTAAAAATGTGGTTAATTGATATTATGTACCTAATTTTCAATCATGAGAGTAGAAACCCTTATCTCACAATAGTGTTAATATAAGCTACTGCCTCCCCACGATCCGTGTCTGGCTCAGTGTAACTCAAGTCCTTGCGAAAGACAAAATTCTTGGCGTCATCGGCACTGTACTTTGGCCATTGGACAATTCCAGGAACTATTGGGCCATATTGTTAGATAACAGAACTTTACGGGACACAGGAAATTGACATTTACGTACCTCCATGACCATTTGGATCAAGATCATAAGCGAAAGAAGTCCACATCCTCCCCACCAACCGTGCTAAACGAAGATTCTCGGTACTGTTCCCCAAGGGTGTAAAGTCCTGCTCAGGGTTTCCAAACACAAATGGTATCTATACATTAATTAGCAGAGGACTTCTTTTCTCCATCCATAGATCCTTATTTACCTCCGAGAAGTGGTTGACGCCAATATCATTCGTGGTGTTATATTTAGGTGCATCCCATCTGTAAGAATAAACATGCGAGACGTATTTTCTCATCTGCTCCGCGAACAATCTTCTTGGGGCAAACATAGTCATGTCAGTCGCGATACTCCAGATTCGTTTGTATTGGAGACCCTTTCCGGGCCAGGTCCGGTTTCCCCATCCGTAAGGATAGCCGATTGTTGGGTCGTTAGGGTAGAGCTCTAAAAGTCTTTTTGCTTGTGCTTCATCGATGTTGAATCTTTGGTTATGAGTGAGTACGCCTATTGCTTGAGTATCTATTTATATGTTAGTAGGTGACAAACATACTGTTCTGTTTGACAAATCACATCGTACATATTCTGACTGAAGCTTGAGGACTAGGTGTAAATAGAAAATACGGAACCTACCGTTATTTACTGCATTGAAACCAAATCCCTCATCTGTATTTGTTCCAAGAAGAATTGGAATCTTGGCGAACTTTCCAGTTACCAATGATTCCTGTCCGAATCTTGGGATCAAAGATCCATCAATGGTATGGAACCATTGATCTCGGCCATTATAGGCAAGTGGGGCGATAACCTCATAAGGAACTTCTCTGAGGCATTGGAGCGTATCTGTAGCATTACTACACCCCGCTTTGAACGAAAGTTCATCATACACATGCTGATACCAATCCGTTCCATTCAGGGGAGCTCCAACACCTCCTCCACTTTCGAGAATCGCAGCGCGAAAGAGGCCTTCTGAGTCACCGTCATATGCTGCAATATGGTCGCCAACCGAATAAGCGCCAGCAGATTCTCCCCAAATAGTGACTTTGTTTGGGTCTCCGCCGAATGAGGCAATGTGGCGATTGACCCATTTCATGGCAATACGTTGATCACGCAGACCGAGATTCTGGTTCCCGCTTGCTTTGACTTCCTCGCTGAAAATGAAACCGAAAGCTGCTAGACGGTAGTTTATTGAAACACCCATGACTGGTTTGCCATTCAAAACAGATTGCTCGACAATATAACTCAAGTTGTAACTGGGAACCAGTTAGAAAGAACCAAATTATGCCAATCCGGAGAATAGACGAGTGGAACCAACGTAATGAGAAGTGTGTTAGATGAAAAAAGATTTATTCACTTACCGCGGGTCACTGGTTGCGCCAGTAAACCAACCGCCACCATAAATCCATAGAAGTACAGGCAATCCTTCACTTTCGCCAGCAGGCTTAACAATATTCAAGTGTAAGCAATCTTCTCCTAGGGTTGTAAATCCTTCGGCTACCATTCTCGTGGTATCTGCCCCGAACCCATAACAATCCGTGCCATAACTCGTGGCATTGAACTCGGAATTGGGGCTGTCACTCGCAAGTACAGAAGGTGTAAAACGGACGGGTTTCGGTGAGTACTTGATACCCAAAAACACATCTTGATTGAATGTAGGTAAATAACGGCCATGATAGATTCCGGCTTGTGAGCGTGCGATTGGCTCGGCAGATAGAAAGCCAGCAATAGCTAACGTAAACGAGATAAAACGGTAAAACGACATGATAAATGGATGCTTTAAGTGCCAGGTTTAGTGGCCAGCTTTCATGAATGATGCGAAAATATCTTCCATTTTAACTCCATTTTAAATAAGAAATATTATTAGCGGAATGCGGATAATGAAATGATGCATGGGTGGAGCTTCGCGATACCAAGGCTTACTGTACGCTGTCACTTGCTCTAATCTCGATGTCCTGAATTACCACCAATAGGCTATCGCAGAATCATTATCCATCCGAGAGAGGTTTCCGTCTTCAGATTTCGTTCAGTTCAATGACAACAGTCTTGCATCACTAGAGGCGCTACTGACCTTCTCAATCAGTCCATCTAATATTGTAAGTCTTACAAGAATCCTTTGGTAACTAAGAAATCGGATCGTAAGGAAACGAGAGGGTAGGGATACGAACCGCATATTTGTTTCGGTTGCATTGTTCCGGGGGTGTCAGATGTCTGCAACGTGGTACTGTAGTGAATTTTTGGTTTTCCGCAGTCTTACTGTAGAATACGAAAAGGGAAACGGTTTCACTCGGTTTTACGGTGAGAATAAACGGCATTTCCCACAGAACTCGAGCTCATTTGCACTTACACCGATACTCAGAACAACTTCAAGCTCAAGTTCCATGGAGTGGATACCGAGATTGTCCATATCCCATACCTATGAATTTTCCCCATGGGGAAATCATGAGCCGAACCCCAAAGTACCGTGCCCCGCCTCATGTAACATCGCGGAAATTCGAGATTCTATGTAAAATATTTTGGGCAGACAAAATATGGAAAGACAAACAGTCTAATTGCTACGTGACTGGCATCTGAATTGGCGACTCGCTGATGTTGATTGTAAAGTACCTCTGAAAACGATCAAACCAAGATTGAAGGTTCTATTGTACCACCATCAGGAAGAGAGCACTAGTCTGAGAAACTGATGTTGCTACAACAATTTGTTTGGTATGGACGTTAGTAGGAAGCTGCTACTGCCCTCCTCGCTTCTTTTGGGTCAAGAACCTGGGGCCATTTCATGACATGAGTGCCTCGAGAGTGCTTAATGACTATCACTTCCACTTCCATCTGTACAACTTTCCCGCGTCTTCTGTTTTGTCGTCTCTATCGTGTGAACCCATTTCGGAGGCAAATGGTAACGGGCAATAGAGCTTCAACTTCCAAGCCAGTGTAGTCATTCAATGAGCCCAGGCATGATTGATAGCCCTCCAAATCGTATTCATCCTTGATCGCGGTGGGCACACCGTCCAGAAGCCCTCGTGACTTTCTTTGCTTGTACCGTTCTGTTGAAGCGCGCGCTGACTTCAAAATCAGATCACTTCTGGACTTAAACCAGCCGACGGAGTGTTCACCAGGAGGAGAAGTGTCCCGACGGATTAGCGGAAGTAGAGCTTCGGCTACGGCTGTCGATGTAAGTTCGCCTGTTGTATAGAGCTTGTGGTATCGTGAACAGAATAGCGCCTTTTGAGTAGTACTGAAGGCGCCGTCGTCTCGGTAACTTTACCCTGTGTCTAATTTTTCTTCCGTTCTTGAAAGATTTGATGCTATTGGGATGACGGTAGGATCAAACCTGGGCTCATAGTCCTCGATGTAATGTCGGATATTGCGCAGACTAGCGAAACCAGCATTGAACCATACTATTCTCCGAAGAAATCCTAGCCATTCAAGTCTGTAATTTTAGCTGCTTTCGTAGCAAGAACTCTTAAACTATACTATAGTACAGGCTTTTTCAAGATATGCACCTACAACAGAGCAGCCATATATAAACACACCCCGGTTATGGCTGGATTGGACTTCCTTTCATTCTGTTAAGGAACATCTGGTCTTAATACGGGCAATCTCGTTAGAAACGCTCCTCAATACAGTTACAACGGGGGTTGCAGTTACGAACCCTTGTTTTGGCTCCGGATAATTCAGAAAGGATGCTGTGAGATGTGATCTAGCAATTATCACTTCAACACTGAATAAAGAGCCGCTCTGAACTTCGAAGCTAGAAAGGTTTAAAAATAGCCGTTTACTTGGTTGTTGGGACAGTGTTCGTATGTACAGTATAGCAACAAGCGTAACGTGCTTAAGATATACATGTAATCTTATGTGTACATGTATGTGTGTATTGTTCCACCGCACCCCGCGGTCTCCGTGGGCGACCCTGCAAAGACCATCTGGGTGGCGAAAGTTTGGGAAACTGAAACTGGATAACAATTTCTCGGTGAGGCGCACTGTTAGCTTGAGGTTGCCTATCGACTTCACAGATCGGATATCATCGGATATGTGAAAGAGGTCACAATATTCAGGCTTTATCACGGCTTCCACACTCTACCAAAGATTATAAAATATGATGCCGATATCGGTGCAAATCGGTGCATTCTAGTCAATTGTAAGTGAGGAAGATAGTAACCTTCATATAAATTCACCAAATTAAATGTTTTAGAAGGGATGAGAGAAAGCCACTCTCATACTCTCATGAAAACTTCGTCAGCCTCAATCAAGCACGTCTGAGCCGCTCATTGAACCTTCTCTAAAACAGCCCTCAAACTCCTAACCTCAGCACTCTTCGCCTTTCCATCGCTCCCAACCAGGAACGCAAACTCATCCACGGCAACAACCCCGTACACAGGCGAATCCGCTGATTCCCAACTATTGCAATTACCGAAACTGGATTCCGGATTCACGGTTGCCTTATTTTCAAAGACTGCCCTGAAAGTCTGCAGTGTCTCTCCATACGAACCCGGAATTTCTTTTTCCAGTCCGGTTGGATATAGCGTGATGAGAACGTCTGAAGAAGGTATATTGCCGAGTAGAGCAGCAGCAGTGTTCACCATATCTGTGCTATTACTGAACAAAGACATTACACTTAGGCCGAGGTTATCTGGATTCGTGACAACGATCATGGAGGAGTTGAGTTTTGGATTGGAGGATTTATAGGTGCCTGTATATTTTGCATTCACTTCTTCTCGGGCTGCTCCCTCGACAGCTGGAAGTAAAATGGTATTGATGAGCTCCCCGATGGCGCTGCTGACACCAGTTGGTCGTGTGGGATCATCTGCGTGCAGAATTACATATCCCATATCCCAACCTGGAATTAATGAGAAATCTGTACTGTAAGAGCCCAGGAGTCCCAGCTTTTTGTATACGTCTATTATTTTGTTTTGAGGCGCAGGAAGTTGTAAGCGTCCAATCTCCCATGGCATTCCGACAGAGAATTGGAGTAGTGCAGTGTGTGATACTGGTTTCATCCATCTTCTTGTTTGAGTGGGGGTCAAGATGGAGGATGAAAGAATGGAACGGCCGATTTTAGCGAGGTCTCCTGAGCTGGAGTATATACCGCCTGCACTGATAAAGATTTTGGTTAGGCTTTCACACATTATATGTACTTTGAGTGTAAGTAACTTACGGGACAAAATCCGGGCTATCCAAATCCCACATTGTTTCAAATCCTGTCGTGGGAATTACACCATTCTTGTTACCCTTTGGTTTATTATAAGTTGTTCCATTGAGCTTTAATTTGAAAATGAGCGACCTGGTCAATGACTCTTTAAAACTTTTACCAGTGATATTTTCAAGCACATAGCCGAGAATCTGGAAAGCAATATTACTATATATTGGCGTGGTCGAGGTTGGAAAAACTGGATGTCGCTTAACTATGTTTTCGAAGAATTCTATTGCTGGGTCAGCATAATTTCTTGTAACGGTATGTAGCTTGTATATGAAAAACCCGATACTTGTTTGTTCAAATTCTCCAATATTGGAGATGTCTCCTACAACTCCAAAAACTAAAATGAAAAATAATCTTACTCTTTCTATCACAGTCTGACGGTAGTGCACACAATTTGAAGTCCGATGCGTTTAACGGCGGAAATCCAGATGAGGTCAGGTCAGTGTTTCCCAACAGATCAGCAGTATCTGCATTTAAGTTATTGCTTTTTCTTAACAACGCGGGTATTGAATAGTACGTACAATCACGGCCAATTCCAGACATATGGCTAGCAAGGTTCCCTACTGTAATAGATTTCCAATCCACAGCATCAGCAGCCTTGCTATCGGAGTACTCGTGGCTGGCGGCCGCAAGCTCCGGGATATATTTTGTGACAGGTTCGTGAAAATGTTTATCTCCCGTCTCAATGATAAAAGTGTAAACAGACAAGAGTTTTGATACACTTGCCACCCTGTAGATACTGTTGGAATCCACTATTTTTGTCCCATTGGAGGCTGCAAGATTCGGCGCCGTGTGGTAGTATTCAAAAAGCGGAGTTTGGCTGTGAGTAGAAAATATCTCAACTGAGAAAGAAGTTGAGTTTGAAGAAAACTTTCCGCTCGTGATACCATCATTAATAGCTGATTTGAGATCAGACAATGCTTTCTGTATTGTAGGACTGCTGGCGGGGTTTTTTGGAGCGGGTAAGTCCGGCGTTCCAAAACCGCAATTTTTGAAGGAATAACAAAACGATAGTAGAAACGCCGAAGCTACAAAGAGAATTTTGAAAATCATCTTTGAGATTGTACTTTAATCAGCCGTTGAAATGAAGCGAAGATTTCTAGCAGATCAGAAAACCTTGGGTAAAATAATAAAAATGGACCGCCAGGGCATACCGGTAACTACTTTATACGCGGTTCTGCGGCCTATAAAGGCAGACTTCGAGAATTGATTTAGGTAATCCGAAGCACTGCATATAAGTTCTACTGCTGTAACCTAGTACATGTGTAGTTGAAAGTAAGCTCTCTGCATATGGCTTTTCAGCGGGACCCCTATGCTGAGTTTCTTTGCTCGGTCGTTGTCAGCTTGTGTAACCTTTAGGATTCACAGGGTGCCCTGCTATATGCCCACTTCCCCAAGCTATATAAATTAGTGCTCGATTCAAAGCGGCGTTTGGTTAAAAAAATAAGCCAGGACCAGTGACTTGATTCAGTTGGATCTTTGTGTTTCTTGAATTCTGTAAGTGTTGTCAGCACTAAATTAAACGACGCTGAAATCGGTTGCGCAACAATAATTGAATGAGCTTTGCCAGACAAGTCTGAAAAGCCTCATGGGACGCCTTATTTGCACTGCCCTCAGTAAATTACCCAAACCGAACTCCTAGAAGTTCAGCCACCTAACGGATATGGTCAAAAAGCCGATATCGTATCGTCAACAAATTTACGATACGATTGTTATCTTTCCACCGAGGACACGCCCGATATCCAAATTCTTTTCTCGTGCCCATGCCTGAATAAAACAAGTATAACTTCATCTGTAAGATATTACGTCTTATCAGTGGATCTGCCGAAGGATTTCATTAGCTTTGTGTCCAGAATAAATATTTCCTACAGCTAATAAATTCAAGAAAACACTAGTGTAATATAGTGGCTTCTCTTAAACATATTTAATACTTTACTGTATGACCTATAGTATCGCCGCGCAGGTCTGATGACAAGTTCCACCGCGAATTTCGCGATTCTCACCCGAACCTCGCCCAATTGCTTACGCTCTCTTCAAATGTCACGTCAGAGATGCCTAATTTGTACGACATAAAGACAGTCGATGTTCGACACACAACTGTGTTATAGTTTCGGAGGCGTAGACCTGTGCCCCCTGACATGGACATCTGAAATACCTTTGCGGAATCCCTTAATTCCGTCCATGTCACAAAACACAACGTTCATCCTTCGGTCAGTCGGTAGGTTCAAGCATTTTTGTGTACCCAAGAAGAATCGTGGGCGAACTTTCTGTCGATGAGTGGTTTCAATTACAAGTATCGCAAAGCCTGATAATATTACCTGCGCTATTGAGTTACTTGTGCAAAGGATTCCACCCACTACAACGACTTTTTAAGTCACATACTGAGCAATAACGAGGTCTTTACAAGTGACCGGGTACAGTTCATCGCATTGCCATGCTTTGATTTCATTTGAAAATGGAAATCTATAAGTCGGAACACGTCAAGTAGACCCCACAAACCATTCTCAAATCTCGAGCTCGTCACATGAGACATTTCATTGTTCAGACTTCAAGTACTAAATATAATTTCCAGATTTCAGTCTAATCAGAAATGACATAACTCCGTAACTCCCTTCTTACAGCACAGCAAAAAGTGACTTCAAAATACAATCCCTTTAGATAAGCTTTACTCAGCTGCCACCTTCTTCTTCACAACCTTCTTCTTAACTACAGGGGGATCTTCGCCATCGACGGCAGCAGCCTTCTTCACTACCTTCTTTTTCACCACCGGGGCCGCCTCTCCATCAGCGGAAGGTGTTGCCGTAGCGACCTTTTTCGCCACAGTCTTTTTCATGGGAGTGGCAGCAGGGGTCGGTGATGGTGCTGGGGCAGCAGGACTTGCTGCAGGGACTTGAGCAGATAAACCAGGAGCGAGAGGGGCCTGCTGAGCCACTGGCGGAAGCGAACCAGGAGCTTGAAGCCCAGCAATTGCAAGACCAGCCATTGCTGGATAATTGTTCTCTTGGTCAACCAATGCCAGTCTTTGCATCAAGATGGGGTTGTGCATATCTTCCAAAGTATCAGACCATTGCTCAAATTGCTCCTTCCAGAAAATAATTATTGGTTGGTGAGCAGCTTCCGCATAGTCGAACTCATTGGCCCGTGTATATCTAAGGTTCCAGATTTCTCTGGCAAGTGCCTTGAGCTTTGTCACCACTGGGATCAAATTATTGTGGAATGGTTCTTTAGACGTGTTAGTTACGTCCAAACTTTGTGAATAAGGGTTTTACTTACGAACACGGGCAGCGTAGAAGATTGACTTCAAGGTTTCGAATTCCAAAATCATACGGTGGTAGAGTCTTGGAGCACTGGCTACTCCGATAGTCGAATCTGCTGGTGGCGGGGCAAGCCCTGGGCTGCTATTGTACATGTTTCGGTTCAATTCCAGCTGCGAGCCTAGAGTTGCACCGGCGAAATGGTGAGCTACTTGTGCCTCGGCAGGATACATGACGGTCGCTAGGTAAGGTGCTTCTTGTTGGACGTTTGAAATATTCTGGTTGGTTGAAGGTGGCGTGGACTGATTGGTTTCAGGGTGTCCAAGAAAATCTAAGATATTCGCAGTGAGTGAGTATGGAGTGTTGTGTTGTTGCTGGTTTTGATTTTGCTGCTGATTTATGTGTTGATTCTGCTGTTGAGCTTGCTGCTGAATGGGTTGTTGGCCCAAGCTGTTTGGTTGTTGTTGCTGTTGGCTTAGAACTGGGTGAAAAGAAGCAGATGATGACGGTCTCGAAGGAAACTGTTGATTGGCTGGTACAAAGGATGAATTGGTATTTGGACCCAGGTGAGCACTGTCGTTGGAGTACTGGGACTGATTCAAATTCTGGCCAGAAGCAGGTCCGTTTGAATGGTGCGTATTGTTTGAGTTTTCAGCAAGATAAGTTCGAACTGAGTTGACGCCGGCTTTTGGATCGAGAAGGAACTTCTTAAGCCCTATCTCTTTATTTTTGTTTCCTTCTTCAACAGACATCTCTGGAGGGGGTCGAAGGTATTAAATAAGCGGCAACGGAACTGAGAGTAAGATATCCGGATCTTGATGCTTGCGATAATCTTTGGACTTTGATGTGAATGATGGATGGTTCTTGCAGCTGGATCAGGTTTTATGAAATTTCGGCCTTCTTTATGCTCTTTTAATTTTACTAATGTTACTTTTACACCTCTTTCTCTTTTGTACGTCCCAAATTTGGATTTTCAAGGGGCAATAAACCCGATTTCTTGTTTGCGGCTGAGCACACGCAAGTAAGTTGGGTGTAAGCGACAGGTCTTACTGTGTTCTCCACAAAAGACGATTGAGGAAAACGATCTAATCAAGACGATTGCTTATCAAATGACGGTTATCAATTGGGGGCTTCTTAATCTGATCAAGATAGCGAGCTAGACTTAGAGTATGCAAGCACTAGAAAAATATTTGCGATCGTCTCGGCCGAATCGCCGATTCTTACTACCACTCATTCACGTATACCTGGATAAGCGCAGCTCAAATACCTGTGTAACCATAATTCCTGGAAAAACATGTCTTTCTTTGCCTATTGAGCTCTTCGTTCTGAACGTATTCAAACAGCATACCTCAAGACAATTTGACAGGCGACTACTTACCCTCCATCTCGCTTGTCCGATAGCCGAGACCCCTGTCCCAAATACCCGGAGATATCCCACAAGTAAGCTTAAATGCACGCCAAAAAGCATCCTTCATGCCACAACCACGTTTGTTTGGAACAACAGAGTCACATCGAATACCCTGCTTACCCTACATTCACCTCCATGAAATCTCAGATGACTAGCTATTTTGTGGAGGCAGTGTGTTTACATCCCCGGGTGTGACAATATTGCCAGAATGATAACCGAGTGGCAGGTTTGCCCTAACCGGCTCTTGCTTACATCGAAATCAGGTTGGATTTCAGCTTTTCGTATAAGATGTGTAGGGAAAAGCGCCTCTGGATGTCAAATATAATTTGGTGGGCAATTGAAGTCAGCTTTCAGTGAAGGATCGAGGAAAGGGGTCCATCTCGGGAATTCAGAGGTACGGCAGAGAACAATTGCCTGCGTTCTCCTCTAATTTTGGAATGAGCCAAGGGCTTTGCTTTGTTTCTCACTTTCGCAAGGAAAATAACTCAAATAATGAGCGGATGAAGCTAATTTATGTGACGAAACGAGTAAATGGAAACGGGGCTGAGATGAAAGCGTTTCTTGGCATTTTTGCCTCGTCCCTGCATTTGTAAAGAGAAAGGCGAGAGATGACTATATATAACGGCTTTTAGCATGATGTGATCTCTTACTTTAAATCCTTCAGCTTGATAATTTAAAAAGTTGTACCCTGTTTCCGCCGGCAGCCTTCTTTGTAGAATTTCACAAATCAATTTCGTCTATCTTTCTGTGTAAGAATCTTCTACGATGGCGGCTCAAGGTGCAATGGTGCTCAAAGGTATGGCTCTGGAGAGTTCCTAATTTCCGACGGGCGGCTAACTTGCTAGGCCTCCTCACTGGAGGAGCTGGCAAAGACGCTTCCGCCGGTGATGCCATGAATCAAGTCGTGGAAATTACTGAAGGTGCCAGTAAAATAATGGACTTGGTCCGTGAACAAGCAAACAAAACAAAAGAACAAGCCAGACAAGACGACAACGATTTCGTTACTAGAAAACAATTCCTCGATAACTCTGTTGCAATTCTCAAAGATGCTACTTTGGGACAGTACAACATCGTTATCGCAACGGATATCCAAGGGGATGAATTCAAGGATTTACAAGGACGGGTTCTACCAATGGATACACTTGATCTTGAATTTGCACCGGGAAAGTTTGCCAAATTTATTGTGTATCTTTTTGACACTGGAAAGTATCTCCGTAGAGGAAAGTGGGAGGGTGATTATTGGGCTTGGACTGGTGACAGCAAGAAGTTTTCTCAATTTGGCGATCCAGCCATGCATGTTCATTTCGACAACGCGCAGCCTAAACTCAATCCGGATGAGATCCGAAAGAAGAATGAAGATGCAGAAGCCATGAAGAAAGCCGCTGATGCAGCAGCCGCCGCCGCAGAGGTATCTGAAGAGATTTCGAAAGCCGACAATGAAGAAACGCTGGCAGCGGAAGCTGCAACAAAACTTGATGAGTGAGTAGCCTGATTTACAGTATCTTAAAGACTGCATGCTCATATCATTTCAGAGAAGGTAATATTGCGGAAGGAGAGGAGCGCCCAGATCGTGAAATCAAGACGCAGGAGGAGATAGATCACATGAAAGAGAAGGTCAAGAAAGATAGAGGTAGAAACTCTAAGCAATCCACGCCAGACGAGGACGAAGAACAAAACGAGGAATCAAACGGAGAACCAAACGAACATCAAAACGAAGATCAGGAAGATTATGAGGACGAGGACGAAACAGGAGGTGGAGTTGCGAGTGACAAGGAGGTTAGTCGCCCCAAGAAATTAAGTCTTATATGTTGACACCATGTAGAAAAATGAAAAAGAAATAGACCCTGAGGATAACGAGGACAACGAGGTATTAATGGATTTTTTACCTATTGTTTGAGGCTTCTCTGACAGAATCAACTAACAGGAGGCTACAAAATCAAACGATGAAGAACCAGATGAAGAAGAGGTAAGGTGGATATCAATGCAGCATTATTACATTATATTAACTCTTAATCTCTTAGGAGGAAGCAGATGCCGATTATGAAGAAAAAAGTGAGGTAGAGGTATGCTATCCAAAATTCCTATGGCATGACGTTTTAAAATAAACTGGTGCTGATCGTTTTTTCAGGAGATTGAAGAAGAGGTAGGTTAAACTAGGTTTCCAAGCCTTAAGAAATCCCATTCTTTAACCAATGAGACAGGAAATTGACGAAGAGAATGAAAACGGAGACGATGAACAAACTGAAGCAGATGGCGATGGAGAAGAAGACGATGAAGAGATAGCCGAGGATGAAGAAGAGGTATTTCTCCTTTTCCTTAAACTCTGGAAGTGAAGGCTGGTTAACGATCTACTTTACAGGAAAATTTGGAAGAAGATGCTAAAGAGGAATCGGAAGTCGAAGTGGTAAGCCACATTCTGTAAACGAGGACAAGGATATCTACTAAACTTTTTCAATTTTAGGAAGACGAAGAGGAGGCGGATGGAGATCAAGAAGAGAAGCCAAAACGTAAAAGCAAAGGAGGGTCTCATATCAGAGCAAGCCAAGAGGCAGACGAAGAAGCAGGGGAAGAGGCAGATGAAGAATAAGATTGATGAAATGAGAATGGTGAAAGCCATACTGTCTGTTGCAGGGTGTTCAGGGAAGGACCAATAGAAAGAATGCTATTTTTGTTGCAATTTTCAATTCGTCACGTGTCAATTATCAGAGAGTGCGTGGAACGAGTGTGCTAATACTAATGTATCCCAACACATTTAGTAAAAAGTGAATGTTTCAGTGAGATTGGGAAATACGGCGCAGCAATACTGCTTTCAGACAGAAGTTTATGGAGCAGAATTTTCATCAAAATGATCAATTACCATACCAAATATGAAAGTGTGCTTTGCCAGAAATTGGAACTCCCAGTTGCAATTTCTAAGAGATAGTATCTCCATATTTGGAATTTTGAATCAAGCCTTCTATTCAAATTCGGCAAAAATCAATTGCATGCAAAACAAAATCTGGCAATACAGTATTATATGGAAAAGCAAGAATCAAAAAATTGCTCTTTCCAATTTTGTTCACTCGGAAATCCCCAACGCAGTAAAAAACTGTCAATCAGAACGCCACCCCCGCATGTCTAGTACAGTAAACTCCTCAACAAATACAAGTTTCCACTACATCTCCGTCGAATCCCAAGTCTAAAATTCCCCCTTCATGCAAAAGCACTTAGTAAACCAGTCGCACCTTCTCCCAATCCCTCAGCCAACTTCAACTTAGCATTTAATTGTCTATTCTTCCTGAGCAGAACGAAGCTACCGATAGCAAGCAGAATCTTGGCGATAGTTTCGATCAAAGAAATATACCAAGTGACAGTCTTTTCATAACAAGTCAGTACAATTCTTCCCCAAGACATGAACGATAGCAAATGGTAAACGTACCTGAATATCGCACAACCTGTCAAAGTTCACACTCGCATTCCCCTTATGCTGTAACTCCCAAGCGATGTCACCACAACTCCAACCCCAGAGATCATTCAGCCTCTTCTCATATCGATAGAGAAAGGTAACTAGTAACCACATCGCAATCTGAATCGCATAAGTGAGTACCACCACTTTCCAGCTATTGGCAGCTCTTTTGAAACAACAGCAAAACAGGAGCAAAGCCAAGAGACTCGCACAAAATGTGACGAAAGAAGCCGCCAATACGAAAAACGTGGGCCAGGTTTTCTGATCCTTCGCCCAAATGCTCCTCCCTAGAGCCTGCTCATCTCTTGTGCTGTAGAATGTAAAGATCGTGAATGCCATGAATACGAACATTATGAGGTTGGTTATTGAGGACAGACCGCGGGAAAGAGCAGATAAAGCGGAGAGTCTTTTGCGTATTTTCTCCACGCGGACTTTGAGAGAGACTCGTTCGTGTAGCGTTTCATCTTTCTTTGGAGTGATGGGTGGTGAATAGGATGTAGAGTTGTGCTGTTCATTTACATGAACATATCCGTGTTGTGGTGGTTGTTGCATTCCCACCATAGGGATCGTTGGTTGTTGAGTTTGAGGATGTTGAGGGTAGTGGCTCATTTTAGCGTTGGCTAAGAGATGGATTAGAATTCTCGATCGAACAACGGATTTTTGATCGCGGTAGCAGTTGAAATTTACGACGGAAAGTTCTGATAATTTTAAGGCTGTTTTCTATTGTCGAACTCACTAGCCACTACGTTCTTCTAGCACTCATTAACAACCCGGACACGCCTATCCCGATTTTGGGGCTGAGTTTCGTGTGACCATCAGCACACTGTTGGCTGGTAGATGCTGACAAGTGAGAGCCATTGCATATACCCTATATGGTATTGCGGCTCAATCGCCACGTGTATCTCGAGCGTTCCCTTGGCCAAAGCATTCTATAATTGAGTTCTCACGAGATTGTCCGAAGGTGGAGGGGGTCAGAGGCGAATGAACGATATGCTTTCAAAATACGTCTGAATATGGCAATAGGTAACGTAGGGCTGAGATAATTTGATAAAAATAAGGCAGCAAAGGCTGCTGACAGCATTATGATAACCAAGGGTATTCGGTTATTGTGAACATCTAAGCCATCTCTTCCATCGTGGGGAATACCCTGTGCTGATAGCCGAGGATAGTAATCGTGGCTGTATATGGTCAGAATATCGGGGTATTCAAGGTTATGGCAGACTTCGATAACCCAAAATAGATTATCGTTTGTGGGATTCACTGACAGCTGCGACCGAGAAGCTGGGATTTGTTGTAATACTAGCTTCTTCTAGTGAATATACTTTTGAGTGCCTCGCCAGAATCAAATAATCGATTCTTATCTTATAGGGTTAATAGGAACACTGGTCGGTACTTAGTGGCTATACTACCACTTACTCAAAGTCGGGGAATTTTATTTGCAAAGTCGATTGTTTCTTTTTGCTATGGCAACCCTAGAATTCTATCCACTGCTGATTTATGCTACCAGTACAGGTACACTCTCTAATTTAATCTGGGCCGGCCACGTTTTGCAAAGTTTAGTCCAAAGTAGTCTACAAGGAAAATGGTAGCCAACAAGGTAGGCGACATAAAGCTTCGAGACTATGGGATCTGTGAAATTAAACCCGCAAGTGTGCATCTCAATATAATTTTAATGATATCGTGTATTTGGTAACTGATGCCGTGTACCTTTTTGGTTCTGCTGAGCTATATTCCCTGCGATAAGCTCTACCCTCAATCCTTCCGCCACATGCTAGCTTGTCTTCCTGTCAAGATAGCTGAGTGATCACTTTTGTTCTTCTCTTTCTGCTCTGCCAACCATATTTTTTGAAGAGGCTGGAAATTCTTTTATCTATAAGACAGCCTTCCTTTTCTTCCTGTGCTTTATTGGGGAGGCATTCGAATGCATGATTGACACCTGCCATGCACATCACCTTGAAGGAATCAGCATTGATGTGCTATGAATTGAAAGAATGAGAGAGCTACCTACAGGGATGAAAGAGGGTAGATACCTGACCCGTTGCGTGTTTTTGATATCTTAATTCGCCATAATCAAGCATCATGTATTCTTCATCATAAGAAATTTTGGAAAACGGGCTGATCAGAAGGCAAACAATATTGGTAGCGGCTACGGATGATACGATCAAGAATCTTATATAGTTCATTAGAATCTTGGCATTATTAGTGACTAATAAAAGCCTGATGTGCCGCATAGTATTTGGGTTTGAGAGTCTTGTAGTTGATAGAAACCTCAAGTTATACCATAGTAACCATTATAGCGATACTTTGCCGATACAAGCCAAGGTCAGAAATATCGCATCATTCATCATAGAGAGTACTTGAAGCTAGCCAGCAAATTATGAATTATCCCAGAAACGATCTTAAATAAGCAAATAAAAGTACACATAACCCAAACAACCAAAATCCCCAACCTCATCTCCAAACAATCTACCAATCCGTCCCAGTCCAGGAAGCATCCATAGTCCCCGGATAAATATGATCAACAAGCTTCCCCATATAAAGCCTCTTCTCGCCACAAATCTCCAGCGGCCGTCCACTCGCATCATACACACAAAACGGCCAGCCAATAAACCCCGTCTTCTCAACCGGAGTGCCTATCTGGGTCCTTTCACAGGCCTCTCTATCCTGCATCCCCTTGCGAATATACGTGAACGGGAGGGTTAGTGCACTCCCAGGCTGTCCATCATCGCCATGTCCGTCTTCGCCCCAGTAGATCCACAGGATGAACCCCTTGATACCGATGCTTACCCAGGTACCCGGCTGGATGGTGATGGTGGTGTCGTGATTTAATTTGAGGTAGTTGTCGATTGTGTTGGCGTAACTGGAGTGGTAGATTCGTAGCGACGTGCCCTCGTCGCTAAGATCGCAGGTTGGGGGCCAGTGCCAGTTTTCGTTATCCCACTACTTCACATCAGTCCCATTCCGTCTTCCATTGATCATTCTCATTCCCTTCGAAACTTAAATAAACATGATGAAGAAGAAAAGAACTTACATTCTCACTCGGACCAGGACTCAAAACCCCCTTCCCCCGTCTATTCGCCGCCCTCTCATTCAATCCATCCACAAACTCCCTATACCGAAACGTCCCATTCGCATAAAAGATACGTCGCAGGTGGTTTTCAAAATCGTGATCAGTGCTGGTAGCCGCGAATCTACCATGCATGTCGTAATCACTATTATCGTCATGGGTTATTGGCCCCGTAAGTGTTCGTGTGGGGATTGCTCCTCCTACGAACCCCGGGAATTCGTCGCCGGGGGCTGTGAGACCCGACCATTTGTTTGCACCTGGGAGCTTGGGATTGGTATTGGCGAGGATGAGGGTGATTAAGGGGGGGAGAGAAAGGAAGTCTGCGGGGGATGTCAGTTAGTGGTTGGTTGAAGTGGAAGTTCGCTTACCAAAAGGTCTCATTTTCGCTTCGTGGAATTGTACGCGAGAAAAGTTGTCAGTTTTGGGAACAGGTGAAAAGCAACAAAGCCAATGAAAGATCCTTGAAATTGAAATTGAAGATGCAAGAAGAAAAATGGGAGAGAAGCCCAGAAATAAATATTGGTACCAAACAGCTCCAAGATTTTCGCCGTAATAATTTACAACTACTAAATATAGCACCCTTTCAATTGTTACACAAGTGAAGAATCGATTATTCGTATTTCTATCTATGGACCTTAGCTCCCTTGACGGGCTTCTTAGTGTCGCGACAGTTCAAGAAGTTTTACGCTGGCGTGGCTCGATATCGCTTAGCTTCGAACCGTTTATTTTCGCTCGTAGTAGCGCCAAACCATCATCACCCTCCCATCTGCATCCCTCGCACCTATCGCTTTCTTCGCCTTCTCGGAGCTATTGTGTTCCTTTAATGAGTTCAAAATTCATTCCTATTATGATTTGTCGACATGAAAGTCAAAAGATGTCACCTCGCTTAAGGCCCCTAACACTACTGGAAGTTTAGACTTCTGGTAACTTGAATACTAAGCAAAAATCCAGAAATCCCAATGTACCATCCATCTTCCATCCCACCGCCTTCATCCCGCTCTGGAAAGAATACCTAAGCATCTCTATTAATACTCGCTCTATAAAAGTCTTTATACACCACTAACTCATCCGCGTTCTAAGACTAACTCTAGATCTTATCCGCGTCTCTCTTCGCAACGTTTTCATGATACCTACTCCAACTACAACAATAACAACGAGACTCTATAATATCACCAATTTCCCTGGCAAACTCGCATGCACGATTTTCCAAGACTGCCACTTCTCACCACACAAACAACAATTCTTCTCCCGCAACCTCCCTTCTCTCAACAGATAAGATGTACTCAAGAGCTTTCTTTTCGACAGTAATTTCCAAATCGACAGTAGATATCCACAGCCTTGCTTTTACACCTTTAGGCCATAATGCCATCTAAGCAATACAGTAACTATCCCAGATCAGAGAAGTAGCCCCTCAGACCGATTTTAGTACCTAGCTTAGCAGGAGAAAGAGTGGTACTCGTACGCAGTGGTGGAGGCTAGTTGCCCTTCTTCGGTCTAATTGAAAGTTGTCGCATCATCATCTTCCTATCATTTCCTCTATATGCGCAATTCTCAAGTGGATAACTTAACAAGTGATCGTGAATTTTAGTCGGTAGTAATAAATCGGCGCGCTCCTACTTTCGATCATCTGCGTTAATCTTTGCCTCTATCTCTATATCTACATACATCTATATCTCCCCTGAACTCTCCTTTATCCCTCTCCTTTCTCTCTAAAAGGCGAGTACCTACCAAAGCTCAGCGAAAAAACAGCAACCCGAACAAAATATAGTATCCGAAAATGCAAAAAAAAACGGAAATGTATTAAGCAAATCCGTAAGGTTGCAGATGTATATATTCCATCACCGACGTAATTTGTACGTATACGTATAAGTATGGTATACGTATAAGTATAAGTACCTACCTTGAACCCCTAATCTCAAACTTGAACATCATCACACTATCTCACAAAATTCCTCGATTCCTATGGTTCTCTAGATTACTCAATTCAAGTAATATATGATACTAAACTATATCATACCATACCACCTACCCACAGGTATTAGATATATAAAAACTTCTCTCAACAAATATCCACCCATCCATTCCCTGTCCACTCGCCACGTACCCACATACCCACCCACCTGTCTCACTATCAACACCTCCACCTCCACCTCCACCTGCATCTTCCATCTGTCTCCAAAAGAAAAAAATACACCAGACGCATCCAGACCAGACCAGACCTATCTAGAACATATCTCCCGCAACCTCACTACTACAGTAACCAGCACGTTGTCCTATACCCGGGATTCTGTATTATAGAAAAGCTAGCAGGGAGGTCTTCTTGAGCCTTATTGTAAATCCAACAGCCATCCCATAAGCTAGCCAACGTATTACCCGAGTCTAGATCGTTCTTTGGCTGCCATATCAAAACACCATAAAAGAGTAATAATAAGAGCAAGTTAGATAATTATTTATAAGGCTAGTAACCTTACTTTCTAATAATAACCGAATGGTATGGTAAAAGACCAGGTTTTATTGAAAATAGATGGGTATCCTTCAAGGAACTCTTCCAGTGAATTCTTCAGAAGTAGTATAAACACCAATATCCAAGAATGGACCACCCCTATAGAAATACAAAGGATGTGAAAAAAACATAATCACGACCTCAAAATCAACCTCCCTAGATCCCAAGTCAACAATTATAATTAGCTATATAACCTCACCGCACGAATCCCGCTTCAGAACACGAACCTAACACTAACACCATCACATCCCATCAAAAAAACACATCACTCCAACAAACGCCCCTCGTAAAGAAACCCATCTTACCCCATAAAAACCAACTCCACTCCATTCCCCAAATCCAAATCCCAAATCCCATCCCCAATCCCATCCCCAACCAATCCAATCCAACCAACCCATATACCTCTCATAAACACCCATACCAGCCAAGACCCTCCACTCCACCCCAAAATCCTCGCTAAAACGGTAAAACCCACCTTTCGTACCTTGTGGCGAAGTACTCATACTACTGTACAACATACTTCTACAACCTACAGTAAGTAAGTAAGTTTACTTCATACTAACCACAAACCACAAACACAAACGCAAACACAAACACAAACGCAAACACAAATGTTCCCCACTCACTCACCTACCTACCCTATCCTCCAAAAACCCACCGAACCTTCAAACCCCTACTCATCAACCCCCGAAACAAAACAAAACAAAACAAAAAAATCCACCTTCTAGAATCATCCTTCGTCCCCCGTAACTTCGTCCTCCGTATGTAAAGTAAAATGATCTCCGAAAAAAAAGGAGAGAAAAAAAAAAGGTAAATTTCCACTCCACTCCACTCCACTCCACATCCATCCGTAAATCCTCTTAACTTCCCCTCCCACTCGTACAGTAAAATCAAACTTCGTAAATACCCGAGTAAGGATCCCCCCCTTCAAATCTTCTTATTTGTCCCTCCCCTCCCTACCTTTCCACCAAAAAAGAAGGAGAAGGTAAGGGACGAGAAAAAGAAGTCTCCGAGAGAAGCAGGTGATCGTGGACTGTGGTGGATTTTACTTCTAATAAGGTAAGGGAAGGGGATATCCCATTTCATTTTACGTTGCGCTTGCCACGAAATGACTGTATCCATACTATATTTTGAACAAAGTATTTATGGTGGATGTCAACTGAGCGACTCGAACAGAAGTTACAGAAGTTCAGGACAGGACAGAAAGAGAAACAACCTAACCTTCTTCAGTGGGTCCAATCCAGTCCTCGCTCTCGGACCGCGTATGGAAGGGATGGAAGGGCGGATGGAAACTTGGAAGGTTCAAGGCCAGCTTCAAAGTCTCTGACTTCCTCGAGATGTTACAGGACTTGCAGAGTAATATCAGGAAATGTAAAATAATGGAAACGGAAATGACTAATCCACATCTCGGTTTATAAATGGAAGTAGCAAGCCAAATGAAACGTTATTTATTGATTTTCTTTTCCGTACGATATCAGTTCGCACAGCTGGTTGGTGGTTACCTAGAAAGTACTGTAGGTGGGCAGCACAGTGGAGTACTGTATCTGCTTACGCCACGTGAGGGGGAACTCAGTTTCAATGTTGGAATCCTACCCGCCGAGATACGGACAGGAGACCCTCTAAAGATTCGGAGAATTACTAGCAAAAGATGCAAGGAATCCCTCTCGAGTCGAGCAGTGGAAGAAAAAAGAAGAAACAAATTAAAACGAAACAATCTTTAAGGCTCCAAGAAACACTCACTCACGCACACAAGATGCAGGGGTGGGGGGTGGTGGAGGATTTGAGGATTTGTTTGAGCAGATGNGGGGGGGGGGGCAAGATCGACAAGAGCGCCGGGTGGTACCCCAGACTTTTTTCCTGGGAGGCCACCGAACCTTCTGCTTGTCACCTTGTGGCTTGGACACGATTCTGATTCGGATGCTGCGCAGCGAAGGCGCCAGAGAAGCAGAATTAGTACTCCGTAGAAACAGAAACATCCCAACTCGTGGTGCCACCGGTGGCGGCTGGATGGGATTGGTAAGGGATGCCATACTCCCATCAACCTGGTTCGAGGAGAAGGTGACAGGTTTTGGGCCCGACGAGCATGGTGTCTGTGTTGTTTTTGGTGTTCTGGCTGTGTCGGTCATGTTCTGGCCACGGGTTTGGTTCCATGTTTTGGTACGAGTTGGCCACGGATGTACCAAGTACAAGTGCGGGAAGGGAAGGATTCATGACTACAGCGGTACTGATTCTTCCAACCCGCTCCATGCTCATACTCAGGCTCATACTCAGGCTCATACTCAGGCTCATGCTCAGGCTCATGCTCAGGCTCATACTCACGCTCATACTCACGCTCATACTCCCACTCTTGTCTTTGAAACAAAGAGGCTACGAGAAAAAAGTGCAGCCCAGCTTTGCCTTCCCGACGAGTCTGATGATGATGAAATGATCTCCGGATATCCCGGGATTATGTTCTTTGCCTTCCCACTCTGGGGGTCGCATTCAGTGGGCTTGGTGGGACCAAGGAGATCGAGAGGGGGTCCTTCGGGCGTGGAAGCCATCGAGAACCACTGAGAGGCGCTGAGCGATGCTGACAAGAACTTGAAGGGATCCAGGAGATCCTGACTCCCGAGGGGTCGGAAGTCTCGGCTGTATCTCAAAGTAGTGGTCAGTAGTAGTCAGCCAACTTCCTCCCAACTCGATTCGGGTGTTGCGATAGGATAGGAGGACGTGAGCGTTGGCCGAGGGAATTGGACATTCAGATGCAATCCTCGTCGGTCGTCTCCCTCAGCACCGCTGCACCATCGCTGGACCGCTGCATCGGCGTCGCTCCGCAGTCTGCGCCTCTGGCATGCTTGAGGCTGGTTCCAGCTTTGTTGATGGGTCCTCGCCCTCCCAGTGCCTCCAAGTGCTCTCCCCGAGATTCCCCCTTTTCCCCCTCCCTGAGTCCCCATTCAACTGCAGGCTACTCGTGCAGCCCACCCACCCCGTCGATCAATCGATTCCTCACCAAAACCTATTCGTACGTGAAGCTACGTCTACGCTACGAGTACGCTGTGCTGTGCAGCGTCTGAGCCAACTCCTGCAAACGTCAACCGCAGTGAATACTGTATCCAAGACGACGACCACAACGACGACGACAACAACGACGACAACGACGACGACCAAAACACTGTGGCTCTGCTCTCTCGGCAGCTGGTCTTCTACTGGTATTTGTTCGCACTCGCACGCTCCAACTGCTTCTCTGCGCCGCAGTCGGTCTAAACTTTATTGTTTTGTTTTGTACGGAGTACGGGGTATCCGTATCCATCAGAGCCTGCCAGTGCCAACCCACCCCAACCCATGCCCATACCCCCTCATACATCTCACCGTCTCTCCCTATTCTTCACACCTCACTCCTCCCTTCTTCAACAACAACTCTTCACCATCCGCCTTTGACTTTGCATCCTCAACCCTCCCAGAACCAACATCTTTTATTCTCCCGGCAGTAATGAACAGTATATGATCTTGCGGTGACCCGCCGGTGACCTCCAAAGGGGCCTGTTGCAGCAAGGTCGCGTGCTGCTGCCCTGCAACCGACTTGAAAAACCGTCGAGGTGGTGGATGGTACGACGAGTACATTGAAAGGGGAAAGAATAAGCTGGTTGTGAATTGAGGTTGCATTGCGTTGCATTGCTCTCGCTCTGCAAGATGTCAAGCTATCATGGCGTCTCGTCGAAGCCGCGAAAGGTCAAACCAATCCTGAAGAAGTTCTCGCAGAGTGAAAAGAACTCGTTGGATCTGGATCGACCAGTGTCCGAGCAGGATAGCTTCAGTATTGGTGCAGGACCGTATGAATACACGTATGGAACGGGCCCGCGAAGCTCTCACGATATCGTGTTTGCAAACGGAAGGAGGGGTTATCATAATCGCTCGACCAGCGGGACTTCCCAATTCTCGACGGCAACCACAGCCAGCGGTCATCGAACCGGTTCCTTCGTGCATCCCTTTCAGCAAACTCCACGACCATTCACGCCCCCGCACTCCCTCGCAGCGTCATATCAAAACTCATTACGTGAAAGTGAACACTCCAGTCCCACCTTGACTGAAGATGAAGACCTCGTCCGTCGACCTCCCCTGATACGCAATTCCTCCTCAAACCGATCCTCTTCACTAACCGGCAACGCGCCTGTCGTCACACACCAACCTTTACTCCGCTTGCAAACTAAGCAATCGACGTCACGACTGGCACTTGCAACCTCAACCACCTCCCTAAACAACGTATCTACGTTAAGTCCGGATTACTCCTCACCTATTGAAACCATGTCGCCCTCGTCCCTCCGGACCTCGATTGATAAAGGCTTCCGCATACGCAGCCATTCGGGGGTCGATTCACATATGCGCCAGGAAACGATACAAGAGGCACGCCGGAAGTTTCAAGAAAAGGAACAAGCCAAGGAGGAAAAGGCTGCAAGAGAGGAAGTACGTGTTATGGAGAAAAGAAATCAAAAGGAGGCCAGAGAAATGGAGAGAAGACATCGCCGATCTTCTGCAAGTGAGGGCACTCGATCAAAGAGATCCAAGTCCGATCTGACTCTCACAGGTGGCAATGAAAAGGTGGGCAATATGTTTGGTCGGGATTACAATAGTTTCCATGGTCAAAACCCACCATACATGGCAGAAGGATTGGAAGATGCACCAAGACGTGCAAGAAAGGAGAGCACCAAAAAGAAGACACATAGTGCCTGGACCAAACTGATGATGTGGCTACGAACCCGATTCATGAGATTGGGTAGGAGTTAGTAAAGGCTTCTTCAGTAAAGGCATACATTACCTGATATACGTATTGGTGGGAATAACAATACCACATCTACGACACAACATACCCAGGACTGGTCTGGATACACAATTCCTGGGGGTAATACATATCAATGACTGCACCGCCCATCCTCACGGAATTGACATTGCCTTTACGCCTCCTTACTTTCACCACATTACCAGAGCTCTTTTTCAATACCCCAAAGAACCGATACTTTATTTTCTTTCTGAGCACTGCTGCCACACTTACACTTGCTTACGTTTACGATGCGATCATACGAATGATACAAATACCAGGCGTTGAATTCCCACACACCCACACACCCACACACACACATTGATTTTTTCATCCTGCTGAGCACAGTCTCTCCCCTTTGACAGCAGGGGATTCATTCCACGGAGCAATAATCACTGGATTGGGACACTATTTCGCATACGGAGTTTTCATTTTCCCAAACAAGGCGTTCTTTTTGGTTTGGTTTGGTTTGGTACGGTTTGCTGAACTGAAGTATGTGAAGGAAATGATTCCTTCACTTTCCTTTTCTCCTGAGCGTTCATTTTGCGGTTTTGCCTGGTTTTTGGTTTGGTTTTTACGAGTTTAGGAAGTTGGGACTATGCGTGGGGTTTATTTGGGATGCATGCTGTCCGTTTTTGATTGGATTGGATTGAATTGGTTTGCTGGTTGGTTTACCTGAATGCACGGAGGGGGTGTTTTTTTGTTTTGGGGGGTCCGTTGAAGGATTGAGGTTAAATCAAATCAAATGCTACTGCAAATGCAAATCAAATTGAGCGATTGTTGTTTTTTTGGAGAGCGAGCGAGAGAGCGAGAATGCAAGCGTGTGAGTGGGTAGGAGCCAGAGCCTGAGTCAGGGTCAGAGTCAGAGTCCATGAGGGTCTTTTGATATTTATTATTGCTATGCTATGCTTTGAAGGGGGCTAGCATATAATAAGAAATAAGAAATATAAGATAGACAGCGAGTGAGTTAGTGCCAGTGTTGTGAATGTGAATATAAGTGTTAAGAGCGGTTGGTAAATCAATGAATATAGTTCAATGGACGGGTCAATGGATAGATTTCAAGTTCTTTATTATAATAGCTTATCTAGCTTCCTTGTGTTGTTATTCCTTGTTTCCTTGTGATTATAATTATAAGATCACTAAATAAGAAAGTACCTACCTACCTACCTACCTTACCTACCTACCTACCTAAGTTATAGATAGTATAGTATACCATTTCATTTTCATACTCCTCCTCCTACGAGTACAATCTAAAACCACAGTCCATAGACTACTTAATTCTAAACTTCTAAACTTCTAAACTTCTTATATCCCTCTCTCCCTACCGTTATATGCCTACATTTGTATCCTTACATTTGTATCCTTACCTTTGTATCCCTACATTTACATGCCTACCTTTGTAGTATAGAGTGATGGGGGTTGAACTTGAATTGCTTGTATAGGTATATATAAGTACTGCCCACTTACTACTTATGGCGAGGTATACTTGTTACTTGTGACTTGTGAGTTGTGACTTGTTATTTGTTGCGTGTTATTTGTTATTTTGTTTTATGGTTTTGGGATTTTGGGGTTTTTGGAATTTTTCAGGGG